>QJPP01004172.1:0-138342 GCA_003996215.1 Jaltomata sinuosa
GCCACAACTGAGACTGATTCGAATCACTCCTTCCAGAAGCTACAATTGCTTCCCCTTCAACTACACTGTCTTGAAGATAATATAGTCTAGAATGCAGCTTACCCTTCATGAGTATCATGGAGCCTTTACACACTTTAAGTATCCCATTCTCTGAGTGAAACTTATACCCTTGATCATCCAAAGTTGAAAGAGAAATCAAATTCTTCTTCATTCAAGGAACATGCCAACACTCAATATTTCTGATAATGCCATCGAACATTCTCAATTTGATGTTACCAATCCCCTCTACCTCTAGTGGATTATCATCACCTAGGTAGACAGTCCCACTCGTCTGCTTTTAAGTTGCAAACCAGTTCTTGTGTGGACACATGTGAAAAATTACACCAGAATCAAGAATCCAGGAATTATGCCTATGATCAGAACTCGCGGCATAAACTTCCCCTACATAGTCATTATCATCAGAATTGTTGCTAATGTCAACAATATTTGTCGAGTAATCAACTTTTTGCTTCCCTCTTTTCTCCTTTAGCTTAGGACAATCTCTTTTGTAGTGACCTTGCTCCCCGCACTCATAGCAATTCTGCTTCCTTGCTCTAGACTTTGATCTGGCATTGGACTTTTTCTTATTAAAGTCTTTTTGTTGTGTTCTTCTTCTACTCACAAGACCTTCGCCCTCAGTTCTGCTATCTGGAAAGCTCTTCTTCAACTCTTTTGATTTTAGTGCATTACTAACATCATTCAGTGAAATACTGTATTTTCCATATAGCAACGTATCAGCAAAAGTATCATACGACGGTGGTAAAGAACATAACACGATCAAGGCCTGATCCCCACTCTCAATTTTGATATCTATGTTCCTCAAGTCCATTATAATTGAATTAAACTCATCAAGGTGAGTTTTAACCGGTGTACCTTCATACATCCGAAGATTGTACAACCTCTTTTTCAAGTAGAGGCGATTTGTCAACGATTTCTTAGAATACAGATCTTCCAGCTTCTTCCATGTCGTTGCTGCAGATTTCTCTTCAGCAATTTCCCGAAGAACGCTATCTGTAACGCTCATGAAAATCGCACTCAAAGCCCTCTCCTTCAGGTCTGCCTTCTCTGACTCTTTCATCTCCTCTGAAAAAGTCTCCTCGATTGCTTTCCATAACCCTTGTAATACCAGGGACGATCTCATTCTAATTTTCCATAGATTGAAACTAGATCCCCCGTCAAATTTCTCTACATACTTTGTTGAAGATGATGGATACATCTTAACCCTTGACTGTGTAGAAACTCTAACCTTGCTCTGATACCAATTGTTGCACTTTCTGATATCAATTGTTGAGTTCTGATAATAATTGTTGCGAAAATATCGTGGGTTAACTAGCACACAATCAACACACAAAGAAAATAGAGAAGAAAAGTAACACAAGGATTTAACGAGGTTTAGGCTAGGCCTAATCCTCCAAGCAAAAGCAGAGAAAGTTTTCCACTATGAAAGAAGAGAAGTTCACAATGTTCCATATTCTTTTAGAATTCTCAACTACAACCCTATATATAGACCCCAAATAGTCCAAAACTTATAAGGAAAAGGTTCTCCCAATCCTACAAGGACTATACTTTCCTTTTTTCCCAAATCCATTAGGACAAAGGGTTTCCTAAACCAATAGGTATTGTGAGTTTCCTAAAATATACAAGGAAAAAATTCAAGACATAATTAACAATAAACTTTTGTTTCCTCGGTCGCAGTCATTCTTTCTATATATATTCCAGAAGTGTGACTTTTGAGTAGCTTAATCTTGAGATCCTTTGGATCATTATCTAGAATATTTTTTGTATTTGCTTTCGTATGAAGCAAAAGAAGGTCAGGCATCACGTCCCACTTCAAGATGGTATTTTTTGCTCTGAATTAACTTAGTAGGGGTCTTGCTAAACACCCCATCACCTTTTAACAGTGAAAGATTTTTGGTCAATAAAAAACAAAGAATCTTTAAGTTCATTACACATTCAACAACCATGATATTGACCTATAAATATTTTTAAGCACCTTCTGGTTGCATTTTTTAATACAAATATAATTTAATGATTGAAAAATATATATGATTTCACCGTAGCTTTAACTTTGATTTTTAAAAAAAAAATATATTTGTCTTGAATTTTTCTATTGATTTTAGTCAATATATCCAAAATCAATTAACTATATCGGTACAAATTTCTCACACACATCATATCGACGTTAGTGTAGCTCCAAAAGTGCCCGCACCACTTAAGTTATAGATACGACAAAAGATATTTTTTTTGAAAAGTACTCTCATCTAAGGAAATACTCTCAAATATCTTAAAATTTGTTGCATCTATTGGCCTTCAAACAATCTTTTTCTAAGAAGCCTTCTCTTTGAAATGGACTCTTGAGTAACTTAACTTTTTGGCCATGTAAGACAATTTTTATGATGAATCAGGTGTTGTAATAGACGTTGATATTTTCCTCCCAAGTGTTCTCTTTTTTGGTCAATTAGGTCTGATGGAATATTCTTTTTCGCGAAGAAGTGATATGAACGTTGGATTTTATTGGGAAAACATCTCACTTGATGAGCATTGAACTCTATGTCTGTTAAAATATAACTGAATGTGGGAAATGAAGTGCAAACCATATCGGTGCAGGGCAGGTGAAGTAGAAGTTCGTCTCTAGGATATTTTCTGATAAGAATGTATCGTCAAGGCTTAAAGGTAAATTTTATAAAGTGATGGTCAAACCAACATTATTATATGAAGCACAATATTGGCTAGTCAAGAACGCCCATGTTAGTAGAAATGAGAATGTTCAGATACATGTGTGGACACACTAGAAAAAATATGATTAGGAATGAAGTTATTCCGACAAGGTGGAAATGACTTTCATGGCTGACAAAATGAAAAAAGTGAGGCTGAAATGATTAGGACATGTGAAGAGGAGGTGCGAGAATGGGCCAGTTAGGAGGTGTGAGAGGATGGTTATAGTAGGAATAATTAGAAGAGTTAAAGGTGAGCCGAAAAGGAACCGGGGAAGGTTATTAGATGGGACTTGGCTCAGTTTGAAATCCTAGATAGAAAGATATGGAAATCGAGAATCAGAGTAAAAAGTTAGTCGGTAGTTGAGTGTTGTCGCACTTTATGTTAGGGGCTAGCCCTCTCCTTTCGAAAAAATTTATCATAGGAGAGGCACAACCAACAAAAGCTGTGTGATGCTCCATTAATTTTTTGACACATAGATAGTGAGCTTTATTTATCAAATTTTACCATGAAAACAATTAAGAGGAGAGAGAAAATTTATTTACTTTGTGTTAAATAAATATATAGTATTAAATATGCATCTTTTTTAGAAAAAAAAAAATTGTGTTAAATAAATTTAAAAAAATAAAAAATTATATGCCCCCTTTTTTTGGATCAAATGCTACTACGAATATAAAAACCTACTTAAAATATGCATCATTATTTTTCTATATTGATTCTATTTTTATTAATAAATACTCCATTCATTCAAATTTATGACTTCTTTTCTACTCAATTAATAAAAATGAGATTTTTTTTATATTTAATATAATAACATTTTTAGTGAAAGGGTCGGAAAAAGATAGGGTGTACGCAGATCTTTCCTCTATCTCGTGAAGGTAGAGAGGTTGTTTCATCTTTTTATATTTAATAATAATTTACTTATAAAATACTATATATTTTATCCTCAATTAAATAATTTATAGTCACAAACTTTTTTTTGGCTATTTTAGATCACACGTTTTAAAAGTTTTTCTTTATTTTTTTTTTTTACGAAAAGGGGTTAGAATTGCCCTTAATATATCATAAATGACTTAAAAATGTCCCCCTTTCACCTATTGGATCAAAAATATTCTTAACGTTATTTTTTAGCTTAAAAATGCTCCTAAAACTAACGATTGACTAGTCGACTAGATGAGATTTTTATTAAAAAAAGTCACATGACAGTGCATAATTGGTCAATGTGTTAATCCAGTGATTAATTATCCAAGTGAGTGTGCGCGTGCATGCTATTATAATTTTTGAATAAATATTTTATATAGTCTGTATATTTCATTTTTACCAGTGATTTTTTGCTTAAAAAAGCCAATCAAATGTTTATCAATTTCTAAAATTTAAAACAAACCAAACACTAATTTTCTAATCAAGTTGGATTTGAAATTTTCGTAACTAAACACTAATTGTCAAATAAAATGAAAAGAATTATTCTGAAAAAATAATAAAAAAGGTGATAGATGAGGCCATTATTTATGTGTCAAAAAAGCAATGGAATTTCACACACCTTTTAAATGTATAATAATAGCATATTAATAATAGATATTTTAAGTAACATTTTATAACATCACAAATCATATTTTAACATATATACGTAGTAGCATTTGAATAAAAAAAAAGCATATAATTTTTTATTTTTTATATTATATAACACAGTCTGTATAACGTAAAAAAGGAGGCATAATTAACATAAATATATTTTCTCTCTTCTCTTAATTGCTTTTGTTGTAAAATTAGACAAATAAGGCTTACTATCCATGTGTCAAAAAATTAATAGAGCCTCATACACTTTTTATTAGTTGTGCCTTTACCATAGTAAAATTTTTCCTCTCCTTTCCTCTTTTCACTATTGATAGTATTATTTAGTAACTATGTAGTCTATTTTTTTTTTTGTGTAGTATTATTTGTTATTTTATTTTTCTTGCAAGCTTACTTTGATAACATTCTTTTGAACCGAGGGTCTATCAGAGACAATCTCCGGTAAGATTTACTTACATGCTATCTTTCTCAAACTCTTATCGTAGAATTACACTGAATATGTTATTATTTTGTTAATGTTCTAAGTAAAAATAATAGGGATGACCAAAATAAAAAAAAGTGAACTATTTGGGGTCTTTTCTCAATAATTCCCCAACGGTAAACACGATTTTCCCCTAAATTAACATAACCAAAACATAAAACGTACGTACTTGAATTGGGGTGGATTGATTGGAAATACATTGAAGCTGGAAGTGGGAGAAAACATGAGCAAGTATTCATTCTTGTCAGCAGAGTGTTGTGGTTGCTTGCTGTAACCAGCTGGGAGAGGTGAAACTTCAGATCCAGGACTTGATTTGTTCTTCTCCTCATCTGGGTACCCAAAGGATGTCTTCGAAAGGCTTATAGCGCGATTCATCAGATCAAGAGGCACTCCATGGTTTACAATTTGGAAAAAACCATACTCCGAACTGACTTTCCTTATATTTTCCATAACCTTCTTTTTCCAGTTTCATCATCATCTGTGAAGAAATGGCAGAGATCTATTACTGGAATTGCTATATTTTCAGCCATTTCAGGGTCTCAGTTTTTTGTACTCTACTCAATTGTTGCATGTTCCATAATTAGGATAAACAGAGGCCGCCTTACTTTTGCCGTCCTGCTAGCTCAATAATTCAAATAGACAGAATAATTTTGTCCTAGAAGGCAATATTTATTTTGTGCATATAAAAATTGAGGGGCGCGTCTAGGGGGTTCTCGGACATGAACTCATTTTGTCCTCGTTAGACCATGTATAATAATATTATAATTTTAGGATAAGAACTCATTTTGTTTCTCAAACTAATAAATGATAGTTTAAGTATGAAACTCACACTTTCAATTATTTAGATATAAAATTAAAAAAAAAATAGTATAAATATGTTTTTGATACTTCACTCTAATTTTTTTCCAATTTATATAAATATAAATATATGAACGCAAGTTTAAAGTATAAATGAGGTTAAAACCTCAAGCCATATGTGTATTTTATTTTTTTCTTTTTAAAATTGGCGAACACATTTTTTAGTGGTTATAGGTAGCACTTCTTGCATTTGATCAAATTTTTTTTTTTCTTTATTTGGTTTAACCTTTCAAAATTTTCAAGTATGTTTCATTGAAATTCCTATTTTTGTTTTAGTACCATAAAATTGTAATAATTAAATCAAATGTGTAAATTAAAACTAGTAATAATGAATGATATATAATATATTTAATTAGTTTAACTGAGCTCAATATCTACAATAATTAAATCAAATGTGTAAAAAATGTCCATTTTAAAAAATAAGAATAAATTTTAAATCAATAATTTTAAAAATTAATCGAATTCAATGATACAAATGTAAAAATCAAATCGATTTAATCTTATCAAAATTCTAAATCCACTGAGCTTTTAGGAGATCAAAATTGTAGCCAAAAAAAAAACATTGTTTCCTAGGTAGATGAAATTGGTTGCTCGGAGAGAATTCAATTATTAGGGAATTATTACTTAGCTAGACTAACATAGATAGTATAATTACTTAATACAGCTATAATTTTAAAAATTACACAACTCAACAAGATTTTTTTTTTTTTTGACAAATTCCTCTATTAAGATACACTCCTTACTCATCCTATTTTTTATATCCCTAAAATAAAATCTAATTTCATCTCATTTACAGATCTAGATTCATTTTTGTTTGAAAGAAACAAACTTGTCATTCACATAGAAGGGATACAAACCATATCAAAAACAGATAACTCAAAACATCATATTCAACCAATTCACAGTACCCCTAATTAAACCTAACTTCCTACTCGACTGCTAATTTAACAAATTTAAAACTCTTGAGATCGAGATCCAGGCTCTACTTTCCCCTTGCCATTCTTCTAAGGCAGCAAATTTGAGTGAATGTTAGGCAGAACTCCACCGTTAGCAATCGTAACTGATCCCAATTTGATTTCGATCAAACAGAGAGAGACCAACGGAGGGAACTGAGATAGAGGAGATCGAGGAGCGGAGGATATGCGAAAGTAAGGAGAAGAGGGGCAGCATTCGTGAAGGGGTTTTCACCGGAATAATAGTAGATTTCGTCGGTAGTAGCGGCGGTTCTGGAATGGTGGTCGAAGAGAGAAAATGATAGAGTGAGACGGCAAGGGTGAGGGAATGTGATATCAGATACATGTATCAGTTTTCTGATACCAGATATATGTATCTCGGAATTTTTTTTATTCTTCTATTAAAATATATTGATACAATCAATTGTATTGTATCAGGAAAAATTATATGTGTATTCGAAAAACTTGATACAGTTATTACAAAATTGTATATGTGTATCAAAAAAATTGAGAAATTGATACATCTATTACCAAAAAATAAATTGTATCTTAAAAAAGTGTTATTTTATGTAAATATTAAAACTTTGGCTAAGCTACATATATATAATATAGACCTAAACTGATGTCTTTTATGAAATTTGCTATTACAACACTATCTATATCCAGGGACAACAACACAAATGCCCTTTAAAGGGAGTGGCTTTGTATTTTTGCCCCCCCATAAAAATGGTCTTACAAAAATAGCCTTCCTTGTTTTTTATGTATAGAGCAACTACCTTTTTGCCCCTCTACACCTCAAATATTTTTAAATAACTCTCAATGCTCATTTGTCTCTCAACTTTTATATATACATTTCTTTTTCTCTTTTTCTCTTTTTTCTTTTTTTTATTTCTATTTTTTTTTTCTTTTTTTCTCAACCTTTATTTTTCTTTTATTTTTTATTTTATTCTTTCTTTTACGTTTTTTCTTTTTTCTCAATCTTTATTTTTTTTCTTTTCTCCTCTCAATTCTATTTTTTTCTCCTTTTATTTTTTTTTATTTTTTTTATTTTTCTCAACATTTATTTTTTGTTGTCTTTTTTTTCTTCATTTTTTTCTTTTTTTTCTCAATATTTATTTTTTTCTCTCAACTTCTATTTTTTTATTTTTTCTTTGGTTTTTAATTTTTCTTTTCTCTTTTTTTTTAATCAATTTTTTTGACCTTTATTTTTTTTATGAGATGCTCTATAACTCTTGCCTTAGAGGCAAAACTTAGCTCAAAGACTTTCAAACAACAAATTACGCCTCATTGGCAAGAGTTGACACTAGCACATTATGTCTTGATCATGAGATGCTCTATAACGTTTGCCTTAGAGGCAAGACTTAGGCCAAAGGCCTCCCAAAAAATAAGTTATGCCCCGTGGGCAAGAGTTAACACTACTTCATTGTGTCTTAATTTATGAGATGCTCTATAACTCTTGCCTTAGAGGCAAGACTTAGCTCAAGGATTTTCAAACAACAAGTTATGCCCCACGAGCAAGACTTGACACTACCTCATTGTGTCTTGATTTATGAGACATTCTATAACTCTTGCCTTAGAGACAAGACTTAGCCCAAGGACTTTCAAACAACAAGTTACGCCCCATGGGCAAGAGTTGACACTATCATATTGTGCTTGATTTATGGGATGCTCTATAACGCTTGCCTAAGAGGCAAGACTTAGTCCAAGGACTTCCAAATAACAAATTACGCCCCATGGGCAAGAGTTGACACTGCCACATTGTGTCTTGATTTATGCGATGCTCTATAACTCTTGCCTTAGAGGCAAAACTTAGCTCAAAGACTTTCAAACAACAAGTTACGCCTCATTGGCAAGAGTTGACACTAGCACATTATGTCTTGATCATGAGATGCTCTATAACGTTTGCCTTAGAGGCAAGACTTAGCCCAAGGGCCTCCCAAAAAATAAGTTATGCCCCGTGGGCAAGAGTTAACACTACTTCATTGTGTCTTAATTTATGAGATGCTTTATAACTCTTGCCTTAGAGGTAAAACTTAGCTCAAGAATTTTTCAAACAACAAGTTATGCCCCACGAGCAAGGATTGACACTACCTCATTCTGTCTTGATTTATGAGATGTTCTACAACATTTGTCTTAGAGGCAAGACTTGTTCCAAAGGACCTCCAAACAACAAAGCACGCTCTTAAGTTTACTTCGATTTCAAAGAAAGAAGATCTTCTTTGCGGATTATCCAACTTTTTTTGTTCATTAGCAAAAAATAATAGAGGTTAAGAAAAAAGAAAAAAAGAGAAGAATAAAAGAGAAAAGAAAAAAAAAAAGAAAAAAAAAAAAAAAGAGAAAAAAAAAAAAAAAAAAGAAAAAAAAAAAAAAAGAAAAAAAAAGAATAAAAAAAATAAAGGTTGAGAAAAAAAAAGAACAAAAAAAAAGTTAAGAGAAAAAAAGAAAAAAGAAAAGAAAATAAAGGTTGAGAAAAAAGAAAACGAGAATTAAAAAAAATTGAGAAAAGAAAAAAAATAAAAAATTAAAAAGATAAAAGAAAAAAGAAAAATGAAAATTAAGAGTTGAGAGACAAATGAACATGGAGAGTTATGGTGTAGAGGGGCAAAAATGTATATGTTCTATACATAAAAAGGAAGGAAGGGTATTTTTTAAAGACTTTTCTTATGAGGGGCATAAATTGAAGACCACTCACTTTTGAGGACACTCCATGTAATTTCCTGATTTATATACTAGTATTGTTTGGCCCGTCCTAAGTTCGGGCCCAAAATACTTTAACATTTATATTTGTTATTTTTTCTACTCTTGCTTTTTATTTATTTTTATAACATTATATTAGTTAAAGATAGTTCGATAATTTCTCAGTATTTCTAAAATATTATATAATATATTCGTTTCAATTTTCTTGTCCTATTTTTTTTAATTCGTTTCAATTTTTTTATCATTTTTCTTTTTTGTGAACTCTTTTGTCACGATCTCAACCCGCCGTGAGTGGCACCCACCCAAAACTCCCAGATGAGTGAATCAATATTAATCCAACACTTAACAAAATCTAGCAGCTCAAAACCAGTTTGCATAAATAAACTAACATTCCACGTCTCAAAATACTAAATAATAAAAATCTGCGGAAAAGCCTCCCTAAATCTGAAGGTCACCGTACCAAAACATCTACCAAGTCTAGAGTATGGGGATGAAATCCCAAAACAAAATGGAGTTTAAGCCCGACATAAGTGGGCTACAACTAAGAGAAGAAAACAAGGTAGCTCGACCAAAACAGCTCACCCTTGAGATCTGAAATCACTGGGACTACAAGTGAGGTCGTGTGTCAGCCGCCGGAAAATTGCATGTACTCACAAAAGAAAAGCAAGTGCAAAATCAGTACACAACCACCGTGTACTGGTAGAATCATCGGCGAGCTTCAATAAACAAGATATGAACAATAAACCAATACTTAGTAAAGCAAAGTAAACATGTAAACAAGACAACATTATATATTCACCACCAGCCTCTTCCTTAGCCATTAATCACATGAAACCAATTAACAACCATTGACAACACTCAATGACAATAACATATATCCTTTCCACCTAGTTCAGACCTACCAAGTATCCCCCTAACACTACTTAAGTGTTAAATATACAACCCCGATTTACACCAAGATCAACCTGACATTTAAATACAATTAACCGGCCTCTCATGGACTATATGCAATAATCACAATTTAAGAATACAACCCAATCCACTCATGAAACCATCGTCAGAATACAATCAATGCAATGAATCAAACCCGTACCAGGCATGGTACCTGAGCCAACCGATATATATAACCCGTATCAGGCGTGGTACCCGAGCCAATCGATATTATTCCCTTACCAGGCGTGGTACCCGAGCCAACCAACATGTAACCTGTACCAGGTGTGGTACCCGAGCCAACCGAATGTCACACAATCCAACAGTCAACAAACTTGTAAACCAACAAGCAACAACATCTATTTCATTTCACAAGACTGATAATAGGACAATTAGACATTCATAAACCATTCCCTAAACATGCAACTCATACAATACTAAGCATTAGTACATGAACACACATTGCACATTAAAAAATAATAACCATCACCTACCTCGAATTATTCAACAACAGCTCTATTGAACCGGAGTCTTCCCGTTTCTCAAAGCTCTTGCTTGTTCTTGGTCTAAAACAACATACAATAACTACAATCAATTAACTGACTTTAAATACTCGAATTACACAAAATCCCAATTCCCCAGACCAAACTATGATCATTCCACCCATTACTGGGATTTTCCATCATTAATTCACCTAATTCTATTATCTTTACAGATACTTTTAGAGAATTATAGCTAAGTGATCATAACCCAACAATAACATCAAGATCCAAGAACTTCTATGCCCTAGTATCCCCTATTTTCCCGGATTCTACCATTCCTAGGTCATTCCAAACCTTCCCCCAAGTTCACAACTAGCAATTCTACTCCTTAGAAATTAAAGTACTAAGTTAGGGGGGTAGAATCCTTACCTTTGGGACGAAAAATAATGCAAAACGGAGTAAGTTCGCCTAAAATCGCCCTGCCCTTCTCCAAAATGCAGTTGAGGAAAAATTGAATGTTTTAGGGAAGTTTCTGCATCCTGACTCGGTCCGCTATAGTGGTCTGTACACCGCTATAGCACCATCGCCATAGCGGAACCTACCGCTATGGCGATGCTGACAAGTTTGACTTCTGCTATAACAGACATTTATCCGCTATAGCGGCCACCGCTATCGCGCTGTGACCGCGCTCGACACAGGCAGAAACTTAAGAATTTTTCCAAAAGGGTCTATTTTACAACAAACCTTCAATTCCAGACATTTCGGAATAACCCCTTCACGTCAACCTCGATATCGGGAGTTCTACTTACCCGAATTCACTTCTGAAAAGTCCCTCAGACTCCTTTATGTCTTAGCTAATGGAAAAACTAGTTCACTGCAAGACATATTATCCAATTCTTTCCCGGATTATCCTAGACCATACCAAGCTCAGAAATCGTCCGAGACTATCCTAGCCAAATTTTGAACTCCCAAACTCGAAAGTTTCTTAACCCGAAACTTGGCACGAAAAGTATACCCATAAGGATGGACTCGATTGTTACATCATTAATTTTAACTTTTCATGTGACATCTTTAATACCATAAGATTAAAGAAATTTTTGGTCCTTTCTATATATCTTTAGTTTAACATCACAAAATTCAAAATTTTCATTATTTTTTAAAATTTCTTGCTAAGTCAAAATCAGACAAATAAATTAAAATGGAGGAAGTAAAAGTTTGTAAGTTAAAAAACAACATTTTTCTTAGAGTATATTTTAGACCTTCTTTTAATTTTCTAACAAATGCATGCATTAAAACTCTTCTCCTTTTTACTTTACTGAAAGTTTTTGAATTAAAGTCTTTAACAATCTAAACTAATTTTTGTTTTATGTTGAATTAACTTCATTATTTTTTTCTCAATTAAAATAATATTGGCTAACCAATTTTTTTAAAAGGGTACAATATTTAAGTAATATAAAAAATATTTGATGCTACAAATTATTGTATGATCACGTCAATAAAGTTAATTTATAAATAAAGATAGCATTTAAATAAAATAAACATTGATAAAGTTAATTTTTAAATAAAAATAACATTTAAATTAAATAATTAAAAGTCTGATTCAACAAAATACTTTTGTAGATGTTCCTTCAATGGATGAAATCCTACAAGGTTATTAAAGTTTCAATTAGGATAAAATGGACAAAAAGAATTCTTGTGAGAACTAAAATAATTGGGTGTTCTCTCTTATTACTCCCTCCGTCCCATTTTATGTGGCATACTTTCTTTTTTAGTCTGTCCCAAAAAGAATGTCACCTTTCTATAATTAGAAAAAATTTAACTTTGAAATTCCCCTTTTACCCTTAATAAAATGATTTACAACCACACAAATATTCAAGGATTATTTTGGGCCACAAGTTTCAAAAGTGTTCCTTTTTTTCTTAAACACCGTGCCAAGTCAAAGATTGACACATAAAATGGGATGGAGGGAGTATTATTTTCAAATAAAAGAAGACAATAATTTTTTGAATTAACTTTTAATTTGGTTGGGTAAATAAATTTTTTTGGGGTGTCACTATCACTTTGTTTATGACTCATTATTCCCATATAATTATTCAAATTTACCATTGTAAAATGAGAGAGAACAGAAAGGAATTGGAGCAACTGTGATTATATTTTCCTTGATGTATTTGTGGTTACAACTGAGATATATAGACATGTTTTGCTTTACAAGATATCTGTGAAAATGAGATAACTATGATACTAAAAGATAACCACTACAACAACTTACAGGATTAAAATTCTACTGGTGCTAAACCAGTGAAATAGAGAGTGAGAGGCAGAGAAATAAAGGGAACTAATACCCCCCTCAAGCTGATGGCAGAAGGCAGTGAAGACGCAGCTTGTCACGAAAATAGAGATGTAATTTTGAACCCAACGGCTTTGTTGAATATCAGCAAGTTGGTCAGCGCTTGAGATAAATTTTACTACTAAATTGCCAAGCTTTACTTGCTCACGAACAAAATGATAATCCTACTCCACATGTTTGGTTCGACCATGAAAAATGGGATTTGAAGAAAGGTAGATGCCACCAATGTTGTCGCACTAGAGAGTTGCTGGAAGTGTATTCGAAAATCCAAGATCCTTAATTAAGGAACTGAGCCACAATACTTCAGATGCGACGTTAGCCAATGCTTTGTATTCACTTTCAGTAGATGAACGAGCAACAATGGGTTGCTTTTTCGGCGACCATGAAATTAAATTGGACCCTATATATACTAGATATCTGTCGGTGGATTGTCTATCATCTGGGTAGCTATCCCAGTCACTATCCGAGAAATTTTGGAGCTGCAAGGTGGAATTTTTCGTGAAGAGTAAATCATGAGCACTGGTGCCGCACAAGTAACCAAGTACTCATTTAATTGCTTGCCAATGAACATCTGTTGGACAGTGCATAAATTGAGCAAGCTTATTGACTAAGAATGCAATATCCAGGCTGGTAAGAGTGAGGTATTGGAGTTCCCCAATGACCTTTCTGTACTGTTCTGGATTTACAAGAGGACTGCCCATGAATTTGCTTAAGTTCGACGAGATAGCCATAGGTGTGGAGCATGGTTTTGATGTCCACATATTTGTTTCAATTAGAAAATCTTCTACATATTTCTTTTGAGTGAGCAAGAAGCCTTTAGTGTGGAGCTTTACTTCAATGCCCA
Organism: Jaltomata sinuosa; assembly: GCA_003996215.1. NCBI lineage: Eukaryota > Viridiplantae > Streptophyta > Magnoliopsida > Solanales > Solanaceae > Jaltomata > Jaltomata sinuosa. Next base: position 13,919 of record QJPP01004172.1, read on the forward strand.
AGAAATAATGTGGAGCATCTAAGTCTTTAACAGGAAAGACATTTTTAATAGAACCAATGAAGCAGTCCAACTTGCTAGGATCTGAACATGTTAACAAGATATCATTAACATAAACAAGAATGTAAAATTTTAGATCACCTTGGCACAGAATGAGGAGGGAGCTGTCAGCTTTTGATGGAGTGAATTCTGATTGTATTAATAAAGCTGATAAGCGATGGAACCAATCTCACGGAGCTTGCTTGAGGCCATAGAGTGACCGATGTAGTTTGCAGACATAATCCAAATAGGAAGAGTGCGCAAAACTTGTTGGTTGCTCCATGTAAATCTCATCTTCCAGATGTCCATGCAAGAAAGTTTTTTATATATCAATTTATCTTATGGGCCAGTGATAAACTGTCGCTAGCGAGACCACAGTACGAACAGTGATAAATTTAACTACAGGAGAGAAAGTCTCTTAGTAGTCGACACCACATTGTTGAGAGTAGACTTTGGCCACTAAATGAGCCTTGTACCGATCAATATCACCATTGAATTTCCATTTGATTCGGAATATTCATTTGTTCCCGATAATATTCTTACTAGGTGGTCGCGAAACTAGAGTCCATGCATATTTGATTTTGAAGGAGTGCATTTAACTCATCTTGCATTGCTTGTCTCCATTCTAGAAATGATTTTGCTTGCATTAATGTTTTTGGTTATGTGTACAGGTAATTTGGGTGGGTTATAGCTGTGAAGGTACATCGTTTGGACATTATGGTAGGATGCAAGACTATATCATGAGTTTGAGAATTACTGAATTGTGGAGGTGGTTGGGGCGGATATTGGTTGAGATCAACAATAAGATTTAAGGCTCTATTTATTATTGGGGTTGAGGATAAGGTAGAAATAGGTGATAAATTTAGTTAAGGAGATAAGAGAGCAGACGAAGAATGATCAATAATAGGAGGAGAAGAAGAGGGAATATGAGATAAGTAGGAGAGATTAGGATAATTACCTGAAGATGATATTGAGGCAGAGTCCAATGAGGAGTGTTCTATGCTGGAAACTTGCAGCCAAGGAGTTGCGACAGTTTCGATCTCTGAAGTCTATATGGAATTTTATTTTCTTGAAAGCGGGCATGCGTAGCTAAGTAAATTTGACCCATTTGTTTATCAAAGCATCAATGTGCGACATGTGTAGGACTAAGACCTAAGAATATGCACGGTGTTGTACAAAATGAGAATTTGTGTGAATTGTAAGGTAGTAACAATGGAAATACCGCAGAACCAAACGGTTTAAAAGCAAGGAAATGTGGATCCTTTTGAAATAATAATTTGTACAGTGATTTATGCTCAAGAACATTTCTAGGTAAAATATTGATCAACATAGCACTTTGTTCCAAAGAAAAATTCCAAAACATTAAAGGTAATTTGAAATGTGCAAGTAAAGTGAGAGTGGTGTCGGCAAAATGTCGATTTTTTCGTTCGACCATTCTATTTTGTTCATGACTCACTACAACATTTTAGTCTTTTGTCCACCCTGGTTAAGTGTGGCCTAAAGTAGCAAAAAGTGTGATCTTTGATCAAAGGCTACGCTTTTGGCTTTTAGGCCACGCTTTTCCGGAGGTGAACTAAAAGGGCGTAACCACTGACTTTAGACCATGCTTTTTAAGTGTGGCCATAATAGCTACGGTTAAAAAGCATGGTCTTTGAGTTACAAAGCCACGCTTTGTAGCATCTCATTGGCAACAATTTTATTTGATAAGTCTACGATTAAAAAGTGTGGCCTCAACTTTGTTTTGACCACGCTTTAAAAGTGCAGCCTTTTATACCTTTTCTACAACAAAACTTATAAAAGGTAACCTTTTCTTATTTACATGAACACAATTGGCATTCCTATAGCCACACTTTTGAAGTGTGACAACATTGTATAAATAGAAAATAATGATTTTGGTTTGCATATATATAGCCAGAAATATATTATATATATATATATATATATATATATATATATATATATATATATAAATGATTTCGAACACAAATTATCTAATAAATATTCAAATGTATAGTTCATTTGCAACAAACTTAAAAAATAACAATGTATTCAAAATGCACCAACACATTCTTAGATCAGTACTAAAGATAAATTCCATTACACAAAATAAAATATATTCAAACATATATCACAATAGTTCAAAAACTCTTTATCATTCACTTCAATAGGTGTAGTTGACATGTGGCCACCATTCAAATTCAATCACCGATTTTTTCTTACACATTCAAAATAAAATTTAAAGTTAGAAAAAATCATGTTCAATGCATTTCACATGAAAATATTCAGCATAAGGATAGAAAAATAAAAACAAACTTGCTCGACCTCCCATTTTAGAGTTTAAACAATTACACAGTGCATCAACTGCACCATGTCTAGCACACAATAACATTGAAATTTCAAACTGATTACACGATCAACTCAAGCTGCAGTGGCAAGGATGATAAAGGTGAAGAGAAGAAAATATCTTTGTGGAGGGAAAAGGTTCCCCGACCATCATTCTTCAAGCAAGGATGAAAAATTTGGAGAAAAAGCTTTGGAAAAGTTTGAAAAGTCAGCAATCAACAAGCAAGCTGGAAAAAAGCCAAAGGGGAACCACCTTGCTAAGGGGGAGGTGGGGTGTGGAAACTCTAGTGAACAAAGTTTTGAAATACTTTTGCATATGAAAGAACTAGGAACATGCAACGTACAACTACATGATTAGGCTGATAGAGTAAACACAAAGGAAGCATACAATGTACCAAAAATGAATGATTAGAGGTGTATAATACAACAAACAAGGAAGCATCCTCTCCTGCAAGCACAACTTGTGCTACTTGCCAAACATGTTTGAATGTATGGCCAATCTAGAGTAGACACGCCAGATTTGATCGAACTCATTGTGATGTGTGTTGTTTTGTGAGAAAGAAATACAAATAGGCAGGTATAAAGAACAGAACACACTGATTCTAAATTTTGAATTCGCCAATCATGATCAATCTGGACTTGCATATTACGTATTCCAGTAATTTCTCTATTAAAAGAATACAGCGCGTACGCACACACACACCACCCCAACCGCGGCAAAAAAAATATCAAAAGGAAAGACTTGGCAGGTATTACAATAAAATCAAGCAAGACATAAGTATCAATTGAAAAAATGCATTAGTTCTTCTAATATGAAATTGCATTGACTAGGTTTCAAACAGATAGAAGCAACAAAGTACTCATGCCCTCAACACATAATGCCTAATTTAAATGAGTTACAAATATACAAGATCGCTTGTTAGTCGATTTTGCTCCCCTTTAACTCAGATGCACAAGATCAAATCAAGAACTGAAAAAATCACAAATCAATCCAATGTAAACTGAAAATGAACTCCTACTCAGCATGCGCTGTGCAGCAAAATCAAAATTCAAGGTTGACAACAATGAATGTCGTCAACAGATGCAGATCTCCATAGATGTGTATTTTTGTTTTACTCTTTCATAGTTGTTTTGCATAGGAGTGGGTTGCAGTTCTGACTAAAAGTAGACAAAGAACAACATAATAATAAGAAGGCGATCACCAAATTTCACTGGTGGAAACTACTAAGGCATCACAGTAGATGCTGGAGACTCAAAGTTTCAATGACTAATATCACTATTTATTACTCATTTCAAGGAGCACACTCCGAATTTTAAGCATTACACAGAGTGACTAGAGTTGCAACCGAATATTGTGACTTCAGCATCTAAAGTGAAGTTCAAATACCAATTTTCTTCTCATTCCCTCCCATTCATGCGTCTACATCACCACCCCTACCCAAAAAATAAGCGAAAGCAACACTTGAGCAATAGTTACAAGCAAGTTATTTGTCCCAACACCAAATTCTAGCTGGACAAACCAAGTTAAACAACACTGCCAATACCTTCAAATCACAAACTACCATTTGCTAAAGTATACGTTAAAAATCAAGATGCTCAAATCTTCAGTCTCAATGACCAAGAAACAGAAAAATAGTAAAGAACTCTAGCCTTATAGCAGTGAAAAGGAAATGAATATTATAAATTACCCCTACAGAGTAAAATAGCTTAAAGTGTTAAACCTAATGTAATAACCAATAAATATATGCAAAGACACAATTATGGTAAAGACAAGGAACACATCAAGCTGTAAAAAAAGACAAAAAGACAAACTATAAGTGGTAGTCCAGACAAACTTTAAAAGTCATGCCCATCATCGGTCCCAAACCAACTTTTTTGAAAAACTAATTAAGCAGTAGTCTAGAAAAGAAACCAATTGCTGAATGTGAAATATAAAGTACCTTTTCAAAAATCGAAGCTTTAGCTGAGCCAGAATAATTTGGTAGTTTTTTCTCTTTTACAGTTTGTGTACTGTTTGCATCAACCGGTGAAGGAAGGTTAGATCCAGTACATCCTGGTATATCTTGAACATTTAATCCAAGGTTGTTTTGTACCAATTGGCTGAAAAAATATCGCATTTCTTTCTCTCATTTCACGCAGTTCTTTCTTAAGAGAAGTGACTTCATTGGCATGATTTTGTTTAAGCTTATTCATTTCCTCATCTCTTTTTAGAGAACTAGCTGTCACTGATCTACCATAGCATCTAAGTCGACCAGGCTGCTCCTTTCCAAACACTATCTTGAATGCATCATCCGCTATTTTCCCAGAATTTTGATGATTCTGAAGTTCAACCTATTAAAAAGAAGTTCTGTAAATAGCATATATAAACACAAAAGGTTCTTGGGACCAGCAATTGACATCTAAAGATTCACTCAACAGAGGTTTTCAGCTAACTATTCATTTTGAGAATTTTCTTCAGTGAAGACAAATTCATAATTTAGAGGAATTAAGAAGCCTTGATCTAATTACTGTAATATAGTTCTGATCAGTTATGATGGACCATAGTTTTTGAGCTTTCTTTCATAGATAAATTTGTCCTTGAGCGTTCTGACAAAATATAAGATGCCGAGTTTATCTCAAAATCCACTCCTTGGGTGAAAAGTAGGAAAGAGATTAAATTAAGAAAGAAATAATTAGTGTTGGACCACAATATGGCTCAGTATAGTCTGCTTTAACGATGAGGTTTTTTAGAAGGCTCCACAACCTCACTGTCCACTTTAGTAGGTTTAATATATCGAGAAGCTCCACAAACATGGCAGAATTCATCATCCTTATAATCATTCCTATACAATATGTAATCATTGGGACATACATGAATTTTCTCATAGTGAAGATCGAGATCCTTTATCATAGACTTGACTTTATTGTAGGACGGAGGAATATTCAACTCGGGCATAGCCTCTTTTAATAGCTCTAAAAGAGAAGTGAATGATTCATTGCCCATCCATGTAGACACTTCAACAAATATAAATGGATTGTGAATGATAATCTAGAAAATCTTTTACAATCGGAATATAGTTCTTGACTAGCCTCTTCAACTAAGTTATAGAATTTCTTGCCATCTTCATTTGAACCTTCGTAAAGTCCGTCAGCTTGTGCAACATGTCTAAATTGATCATTCAATAATCCATCAATATCATCACATGGGTCATCCATATGATCATCAACATCCAACTGGATTTTCCATTCCCCGTGATTGATCCATCTTTTATAATTTTTAACAAATCTATGATCTAGATAATTATGCACTATATCCATTTCCCTCCAACAGACATTGCCACAATGATCACTGAATTTGTTTTCCTTGAGGCTCTCCATAACTGTAAGCAAAATTAAAGAAAGATCCAACACCATTAATATACTCTTGGAAATACCTAGGTAAATCCATCCAATCCTTGGATGGAATATTTGAGTTCCTAAAAACTCAATATTAATGTAAGATCTTTCAATATACAAGAATACAAATTACTACACACTTTAATTCTAAAAATCACAAGCAAGTTATCAGAATCATGTATTGATATGTGTTGGCAGAAGATAAAAAAATTACCTAGTCATAGCCTTTATGTTAAGACCAATCCAAGTTTAAATTCGCAGCAAATCCAATTTCCCTTCTCCTGCATATAACAAAATTAAGTATGCATGCTACATTTTTTAAATAGTTTAACAACTTCAGATACCTAACTACTTTCCTTTACTTAACTAAGTATTCATACCAAGTTCTTTAAATTTACGCCAAACTTATACAAGGAAATTACTAAGTTTAAACAGTTTAACAACTTTAGATACCTATCACCACAAACAGATACGGACACCAAAAGAAATCGCAATATAGGTCTTATAGGCATGCTTTCTAAGGATAATGGCTAATGAGATGGGTGACAGGGGATCTCTTACCCGCAAAATCGTGTACAATGCATTCAGACTTGAGAGCATAATTGCTATGTGTTTAGACAAGATAAAAAGACTTCAACAAATTTTCGAGACTTCAACTTGAATATAATTATAATCTATAAGCATGTCTTCAAATAACAATCTAAGTCTAATAACTTGTACGTGATAGAAAAAGAAAAATAAATCACAAAATAGATCCTAAGAGTTTTAATACTCCTTAGGAAGAAACACATAATAAATATTGGAGACTGGATACTAACTAGTCGCGAATCTTGCTTCACACATATTTTAAATAAACTCTCAAGTTATTCAAGTTAAGATTGAGTTGAGGCATAATTTGGCCTATACGCATGAAACGTAGGTATTGAATTAAGCATCAATTTTCAGAATGAGTAAAGGTCTATGCAGACTTGATTAGGTGAGAAGGTTCTCACAGATTCAACAATCTAAGAAACTAATATGATCATTGAATAGCGTAATAAGTAGATGAAATCAGAGAAACAAATGAAATAAAAATGAAGTCGTGGCCTGTGAGCTCCTAGTATTCGTACAAGGCTACACAACTACTGAACATAGAGGGAATCAAAATACTTTGGTGAGATGCTATCCTGTTAAGTGAATCAAAAGAATAAACAGATAATAGACTAGTGCGAGATAATACAAATTTCGAAACTTCTATTTGGATCTATACTGTAATGTATTTACCAATAAGACACAAGTGCAAGGGGGGCAATTTCAGAAGAAGAAAAAAAAAGGAAATCCCCAAGTGTAAGCAGTATATATCGCCAATCTAATTTAGTAGTATCACACACTATCAGATTTAACTAAATAACACATATTAATTTATACACTCCAGTAAGCAACATTAAAATAGATTTCTTACAATGTAAAATAAGATGAGGAAGTTCCAACAGTTCCAACTTTCCTAAATAATCTCCTCTGGTTGAAAAATGAATATATTAAATAAAGAAACAACCTGCAACATCATTTACAGTTCATAAGATATCAGTGAAAAAGTAATTTATAAAAAAATACCTTTCTATTAAAATATAAAAAATATAAATAATTCAACATATAGTATGTTTCATATATTATATATAGACTAGCATATACATTAATTAATTCTTTTACAACTGAATAACCAATTTACAACATACATTTTTAATCTAACACTTTATTTATAATGAAAAAGAATAAATGCCTAACTGGATCTATGAAACTAAAACTAATATTCAGAACAAAATTTTCAATTTCAAATTGAATTCTCACATTCAAGGTGTAAATAACTTCGTAGTAACAATCTCAATCAAGCTACCTCAACGGAAAAAAGGAACTCTATTATAATAAACTAGAAACAAAACAAAACAATATTAGGATATTCCAAAATATTACTCTTTAGTAAGTTGTACGCCATTTTCTTATAATAGTGAATCAATTACAAAAGAAAGAACCTATCGATGATATCCAAGACATAAACTACAAACTAACGCTTTTAAAAGTCATATTTCAATCTAAAATTACTTCAAACAGAATCAACGGAGTGAGACACCAAAGAAGAAAACGAATAACACAAAGAAATATAAAAGGTCCTGATGAACCACATTCTTTCTCTACTAGGCTTCCAATATATTCAATTCAGATATGTTCGGTGATAGAACTTGGTATTGGTAGAACAAAAGAAATTTAACATCAATCAATGAGTTTATTTAAAAATTACTGTCACATAGTTTAGAAATGGGAGATATGGAGGAAGGAGGAGAGAAGCAAACTGAAATATCAATAACAATTTTCCAATTATTTGAACATCAACCTGTACAGTCAATTCTAGGCAGCAAGTGACTGCTAGAAACAGAGAAAAAAGTATGGAAACAAATGATGTTATAGTTGACAAAGACAATGGTTTGAATGTTGTTCAGGTTATCCCTTCTGGTGACAAGCCTTTTGGTACTACAAAGGAGAGGGGTTTGATTCAGATGAGCAGCGAGAAAAGTGGTCTGTGGTGTTCCCCAACAAGTCTGCAAATAAAGTTAATTCTCACAATTTATGCGTAGTGGGAGTACATATGTACATCAGTTTGATTTTCACTTTCCTTCGAGCTTTAAAAAAGTTAAATTGGATGGGTTCGATCTTTCATCCGATGGACTGTCAAGAATTGGGAGATCACTACCCAACCTTCAATATTGTTAATAATATCCAAGTTGTTATGAAGTCTTGTTAGTATTACATATTTATAATTATATACATTTTCCCACAACTGCATCTGCAAAGGCAAGCATCCAGGGGGAGAAGAATGGAGCATGGAACAAGTCATCTTCCAGAATCTCAAATTACTGACATTGTTTATGGTGTTACATTAACTTATTTATTCTGGTGAAGTTCCTCAAGTCTATCAACAATCTTTATTCTACAAACGACAATAGTCTATTCTATACCATCTTTTTGTACAAAGAAGCTTACAAAGCTTAAACTACAACCAGTTTATACTGTCATAGAATGCAACAAATCCAGATGCAAAAAACCAATATGCAAATTAGACATGCAACAAACCCAGATGCAAAATAGACATGCAACAAACCCAGATATAATAAACTCATATATATTTAAATGAAACCCTAAAATAGAAAAAAAATTCTATCCATGGACCAATGAAGGGCACTCTTTATATCAAATCTGAATCAGTTAACATAAAGAGATACCAAAGAAAAGAGGAACCAAGAAACCAACACATGAACCAAACAATATTCAAGGAAAATATTAGATCCAACTGAAAGCTACCATCCATATCATTTATAAGTGGTGGTCTTCAAGAAGGTAAAAGTTGATGACTATAGTAATATATTGATTATACTGACATACCTTTAGCTCAAACGAACTGAAATTAGGAAAACTAGAAAAAATTTGAGTTGAATTGAGCTGAAATCTCCAATAAAATAAGGTAAAATTAGAAGAAATTTAAGGGATTTGATATGAAATAAGTTGAAAAGGAAGCTTAAGAGATGAAAATTTCGACCTTCTTCGATAGATTTGGGAGCTATGCTCTTTAACATGCAACAAACCCAGAAGCTTAAAACATGAAAATTTGAGGGATTCAGCCTTCTTTGAGCTGAGCTAAACTTAAACCCAGAAACTTAAAATTCTAAAATTTAAGGCATTTTGGGTACTGGATTGATTTACGCATAATTCTTAGGGCTGAGATGAGCTGAGATTTTCAGGGCTGAGAGAGTGAGCAAGTTGTGAGAGTGAGAGTGGGAGAGCTATGAGAGTGTGAGAGAGAATATTTTAGAGAGATGTGAGAGTGAGAGTATTTACTTCTAAAATATTTTAGAGAGAGTTGAAATTTATTTTTTGGCCAATTAGAAATTGGAGAGAGAGTAAACTATTTTGGAGAGAGAGTTAAAAAATTTTACTGAAAATTTTAGGCAACATTTCTAAAGTGTTGTATTTAGAATTATAAAAATACCACACTTAAAAGTATATTTGTATGTGTAAATAAGTTTTGCTAATTATATCTTGATTTGTCAACGCTTATAAAGTGTGGCCTATACCATTAAATACCACGCCTTAAAAGCGTTGTCAATATTAGTATGACTAGAAGCTAAAAACTATACCTACGCTTTAAAACTGTAACTAAATATGTTTTAGGCAACACTAAACAAGCGTGGTCCATATTTAGTGTGGCCAAAAGACTAAAATGTTGTAGTAAGTATAGGGGCATGCTATACGATATTGAATACCAAATGATTGAAAATATTTATTAAGTTTTTTATATTCACCTCAAATTTTTGCACCAAACTCCCTTTCAATTAAGCTTTTGAAATTTAGAAATATGTTGTATACTTCATTCTTTTGTTTTAAAAAATAAACCCATGTAAAACACATAAAGTTGTCAACAAATAAGATTTGATAGGCACAGGACCCCATACATCAGAGTAAATTATTTTTAAAGGAGCACGACTTTTATGTTCAACAGAAGCAAGAGGAATGCGAGAAAGTTTGCCTAATAAACAACTTGAACATGGATTTAACTGACTAGAAGTACTGGAAATGCTATTATTCTTAACTAAAAATTTTAATTTCTCTGAGAATTGGGATGTCCAAGCCGCAAATGCCAATCATCCAGCATCAAAATAATAGCTACCATGGCTTACTTGTTGGGGCATAGAGTATACACACTCGATTCATTGGGGCCTTGCATCAACACCTTAATCAAGAAAATTTTAGGCCAAAATTCAAAATAACATGAGTTGTCAGAAGCAAAGCGTTAAACATATAAAAGATTTTTAACAATGGTTGATACACAGAGAACATTTTAAAGTTGCAATGGACCATTAGAAGAATGAAGAGAAGCACTACCAGTGTGAGTTGCAATCCTTGGACATTACCTACATGAAGAAGATCTGAACCATTGTATTCATTGGTAGAGCTGAGTGATTGAACATCCGGGGTGATGTGATAGTTCACGACTGTAACACCTCATAAATTCTAAGCTAAGATCTAAATCGTTCTTCATATGTTGTTAGGCCCGAACCCGATGAATTTTCTATGTATCTAAGTATTAAGATCAATTTTTTAAGTTTTGGAGGTATATTAGATATGAATTAAAGTCATAAAGGACTTCTAGCTCAAAGTTAAGTTAAAAACCTTTCTGCCGATTTAGTTTTCATATAAGTTCTAACTAGGATCAACTTTAAACGATCACTTCTCCTAGAATATGAAGATTTAGGTGGACTAGTACCCACAAAATTAAACGTATTTGAGTCTTCTTTCCAATTCCACTAACCGCTCATTAATCCGAATTTGGAGTAAAAGGTTATGGGCATTTTAGTGAAGCACTATCAGGCTGTGAGAAATCTGACGGGCGTGGGAAGAGCTGACGCCCGTGAGAATTTTGATGGCCGTTTCTGATGGCCCATGGGAGCCACGACTGCCCGTGGGAAGTCAGACGTGGAAATGGACCGGTGAGCCATTTTATCCCCTAAAATCCCACGACTTAGACCCGACGGCCCATGAGAGGTCTTATGGTCGAGTTTTCTGCACTTTTTTTCAGTATTTAAGTTGAGGATAGTTTGGTCTTTTCCTTAACTCAGGCCTTTCTCCACATCTTTTAAACACCCAAAGGGGTTATTTCTCAGAAGAACATCGATCTATCTCTAAGAAATTCTCTCAAAATCCTAAGTCAAGTCACCAAGGGTTTCAAGCAAGTAAGAGCATAAAAGCTCAATCAAGAAAGTTTCTTAAGGGTTTTCCTTCAGATTTCTTCTCCAAGTCTCCACTTCCAACCTTAGGGATTCTTCTCCAAGCTTCATCCCCCCAGTTCCAGCCCTAGAAATTCTTCAGTAATCAGGTATGTGTTATTCAATGAGGATCTTCTTTCACCCTCATGCCCAAAGTTCAATTTTCAGTTATGATTCCTACAATTTATAATTCTAGGGTTCATACTCAACTATGCATGTTTTTACAGAATTGAATTCCTCATGATACTGTATATTCCCGATACATGTTTTAAGTAATTTTGCATGAAATTTTATGAATATTTTCATAAAAATCCCTGGAATTTAGATGAAACAGACTTATCCTGGATTTACAGTATCATTTGCATAGCTTAGATTTATTTTCAAGAACTTAGCATGAAAGTGTAGTATTTTCATATGAATAAGATGAATTCATTTGTGCTTCAATTTCTCATCATGAATGGACCCTGAATACATGTTTTCCTTAAAGTCTAGCATCCTCATATACTCAGAATTTCCAAACCCTCAACATGTGATTTAACTCATGGCTTTAAACTATGATTTTGAATTGTATATTTTATTTAGGTTCTAGAATTGTTAAGAGTAATTCAATTTTCTAGAATGGTGGGTTAGGAACACCCGATCAGTTCATGTTTTCATGCATTTCTAGATAGATTCTCATTTATTCAGAATTACATAATTAGAATGCCTTCAGTTTCAGTATTTTTTGTGCATTCTCAGAATGTCAGTATTTTGAGCTATCCAGTGTGTCAGTTTATTATATATATTCAGTTGGAAGTAGACTTAGCACCGAGAAAACGAGGGAATGAAGGCTCACCTGTCAGTTTAGGCTGAAACCTTTAGTAGAAGTCCTTAAGTCCCAGAACTATGATGCTACCGTAGGTTCTAAAGGGGTCACCCGTCAGATCAGGGTTGACACCCTAGTCCTTTTGGACTTCAGATTAGTGGATCTACGCTAGTCAATGTTTGTATCCTTGGAAAGGTACGAACACCTTTCCCTGCCAGGGTTACAGGTTAGCCCCATAGTTAGCTCAGCTTGGGGTATGTCAGTTAACAATAGCTCCCACAGTTCAAACTCAGTTAGTGCATGACCTTGTAGTCAATTATTCAGTTCAATATTGTTTAATTACATGTCTATCTACTTGGTCATTGCATCATTTCACTTATTTCAATATTTTAAGCATGCTCAGTAGAAGAAAATTCCCTAAATATTTACTTTAAACATGACTTTTGGCATAACTCATGGTTTTTAGCTCACTTGTACTATTTCATGACTTACAAACATAATTCATTTTTTTTAGTCTATGGATCTATGATAAGTCAGTAATCTACTAACTTATTGAGCCTATATCCATGAATTATTGCTATATTTTAAATAGATTTAGAGGTTCTTATAGCCTTTATTGATGTCTATGAAGGTACTTTTGATAGATGATGATAAACAAGGAAATGGACCCAAAAAGCGCTCAAAAGGAGTGAAGTGTGAAGTGTTCGAAAAGGCTGAAGACTCTGACCGGAGATGCGGTGGCCATACGACATGCACAGGCTGAGGTGCGAAATGCACCTCCTCCGCACAAGATCATAGAGTCACTGAAGAGTCTGTCAAGGGGTGCGGTCGCTGTGCGACGCGCATATCCTAAAGTGCGAACCACACCCCTTTTCACGAAGCTCCCAATTCTAGCTGAAGTCACTGGTTCAACCGGAGGCAGTGTGCGATGCGCACTTCACAACGTGCGAACCACACATCGCGCTGCACACCTCCCAAAGGGCATTTTTGTCCTAATTTTTAGTGACATTTTGGGAAACTATAAAAGGCCTATTCAGGCATAATTGTAAATAACTTTTATCATTTTGAATATTTTGAAGAGTTTTTAGCTTAGAGACTGTAACACCCCAGAACTTCCAAGCCCAGACTAAGCTCAGAAAACAAGTAGAAAATAAAAATTTCAAGAAAAGTTCAAGTTTCAAGGAATCACGGTTAGGACTACGGACCATAGTTTGAAACCATGGTCCATCCTGTAAACTCGTAGTCCTAAGTTCCAGAGGACCCCAAAAAGGTCCCAGAAAAGACGGGTCGAACGATGGTCCGTCCTTATGGATGACAAACCGTTATCCGCAATCGTAATCCTCGACTCCAGTAGGCTTGGTGTTCTGCCCTAAGGACCACGGTTCAAACCACAGACCGTGGTTTGAATCGACGGCTCGACCTGTCACACGTGGTTTCCATGAATCAGAAGACCCCCAGTTCCAGACCCAGGAACCACAGATCACATGATGGGACGTCGTTCAGAAGAATGGTCCGTCCTGTTGAGTCATAGTTCCTAGGACCAGAGACCCCTAAACTCTTAGGCAAAACCACGATTCAGGTTGACGGTCCGTTGTTCAGAAGGGGGATCCGTCAACCAAGCCGTGATCCCTGAAGCACGATTTTCTGCAGATTCTTTTAAACTTTCCCAGGGGTATTCCAGACTTTTCCTTTCTCTTTTAAGGCCTAAGCTACGTTGTTTTATGTCGTCTAATTCTGATTTAAGTAGTCAAAATCTACCTTAAATATCTATTCTCCAAAATCTATCAGACTTAGAAATAATAGAAACACAAAGGGCAACAATTTTCTCTCAAGAACAGGAAAAGGCCTTCACCAAGTTCAGCCCCAAAAATCCAAGGATTTCTCCGTGGATTTCTTCACCAGGTATCTTGGATTTCACTAGTGGGTTCCTTTCACCCATTAGGTCCCTAGATTCTAGTAAATCTTTAGTTTTCTCCAGGCATGTTTCAGACCTAGGGTTCCTAAATCTTAGGAGATTATTGTAATTCAGTTCTTACAGCTTTTATGGTATTGATCACATGTTTCTTGGAGAATTAGTACAGTTTCATGAATGATGCTCAGAAACCTTAACTTGTAGATAATCCAGTATTTCATGAATTTGACTTGTTAGGCAGAACAGTTTTATGCCCATTCTTCAGAAATTGAATGCTATAACCTTTAGTATATTTATGTTGCATTCTCGGTCAGTTACCAGCATTTTGAGCTATTCCTTGTTTCAGTATATTATCCTTACATTCAGTGGGAGTAGACTTAGTATCGAGCGGACTAGGGAATGCGGTCTTAGCTGTCAGTTTAAGTTATGACCTTTAGTAGCAGTCCCCAAGTCCCAGAACTACGGCACCACCGTAGGTTTAAAAGAGTCAGCTGTTAGACTAGACTATACCTCCTTGTCTCTTGTGGACATCAATAGTGGATCCACATAAGACCTGTTCATACCCTTGGTGTCACAACCCAACCCGTCATGAGTGGCACCCACCCAACCCCCAGATGAGCGAACCAATAGAGTTCAACCCTTTGCCTAGACTAACAGCCTAAAACCAGCAATAGAAAGTAAACTAGTAATCAAAATAAGCAAAAACTATAGCATAATCATTAACCTACAGAAAATCCCACCTAGGAACTGAAAGTCGTTGTACCAAACATCAATACCAATATCTAGAATATGGGGATGTAACCCCAAAAGAAAATACGAAGTAGTTTTAAGTCCGACACAAGTGGACTGAAACTCTAAGATAACCCAAGGTAGCTCGAATCAAGCAGATCACCCTTGAAAGTCAAAAATCATCGGCGCTAAAGGTGAGGTCTCATCTCAGCCACTGGAAGATTTCCTGTACTCACCAAAAGATAAGCAAGTGCAGTATAAGTACACCACCACTGTGTACTGGTAGGATCATCAGCCAGTTTTCAAATAAATAGTGTATAACAATACAACAATATCAAGTATAAGGTATGGAAAACATGCATAAATAGCCACATACAAACTTAGACTACCAGTCTCTACTTAGCCTGTTCCCGCATGAAATCCACCACCTAACTCTAAGCCACAACCATATAGCATTAACTATACCTTTTCGTCTAGCCCAGACCCACCCAGGGATCCCCTCTAGACTACACACATGTACCTTGAATCAACCAGCCTAAACCAAGACCAACACAAATGTTAATGAACAACCCGGCCTAAACCAAGACCAACACAACAGTTAACCAGAATTTCCCTAGCCTCTCAAGGACCACCAAACCAATAACACATTTCAATAAGTGTCCCCCTCCACTCACGGAACCAATATCAATCAATGCAACACAATAATAACAATGCAATGATACAACAAAAGTAAACCCGTACCAGGCGTGGTACCCGTGCCAACCAATTGTTATACCCGTACCAGGTGTGGTACCCGTGCCAACCAATTGTTATACCCGTACCAGGTGTGGTACCCGTGCCAACCAATTGTTATACCCATACCAGGTGTGGTACCTGTGCCAACCATTTGTTATACCCATACCAGGCGTGGCACCCGAGTTAACCGAATGTCAATAATCCACAGTCAAATGCATGAACACACAACTTTTAAACCAATAAGCAAATACCATTTAAATCACAGACTGTAATGCAGGAACCTTAGACATTCTACACAACTTCCCTAAGCAATGTAATTCATACAATCACTTAGATATGAGTACAAGAATATACCCTAAGCAATGTAATTCATACAATCACTTAGATATGAGTACAAGAATATACAACATTCATAGAAATCGTAAGCCATCACCTACCTCAAAATGATCCAAGCTCTATTCGACCCGAGCTTTCCCGTGTTCCGAATTCCTCTCTCGTTCTTGGTCTAAAACAACACACAGTACATACAATTAACATACAGGGCTTGCACATTACCCAAATTATACCAAATCCCCAAACCCCAAGCCACCCATGATCATCCCACCCTTTTTCTGGGCTTTCCCACCATTAATTCTCCTAGTTCTATCATTTTTACAGATAAAAACAGAGAATTAACCAACCTATGATCATTTTAACATACTTTTATCAACACCCAAGAACGTACATGCTTGAATCCCCTTTCTTCCCTGAATTCTACCATTCCTAGGTTATTCCAACCTTTCCCAAGTTCCCTTCTAGCAATTCTACCATATAGGAAAAGTATTACAAAGATTAGGGAACAAGAACCTTACCTTAGGGAAGAATTTTGACAGAGAAAAGAAGAAAAACGCCTGGAATCGCCTAGCCCTTCTCCCAAAACAAATTGTAGAAAACTGAACTATTTAGGGGAATTTCTACATTAAAAACCCATCGGCCCACTATAGTGGTCCCCGCTCCGCTATAGCGGTCCCGCTATAGCGGACGACTTCCGCTATATCGGTCTTAAGTGGGTGTTGACCGCCTTGACCATCGCTATAACGATATTTTTCACTGCTATAGCGAAGGTCGCTACGATGGACCGTTGCGCTTGTCACAGACATAATATTTGGAAATCTCCCATATTTGGCTATTTTACAACAAACTTGCTTTCCTCGATGACCCAAAATAACCCCTTCACGTCAAACACAATTCCGAGAGTTTTACTTACTCAAATTTGATTCTAAAAAGTCCCCCGGACTCCTTTATATCTTGTCTACATTGGAAAATAGCTCAAAACAAGACACAAAGACCAAACCTTACCCAGATTTCCCTAGACTCTACCTCGCTCCAAAACTGGCCGAGGCTAGCCTAGCCCAGAATTTCAAACTCCCAAACCCGGAGTTTTTTAACTCTAAAACTTGCACGATTAGACTACCCGTAATGACGTACCCAGTCATTACACTTGGCAAGGTATGAACACCCTTCCATCCAGGGTTACAGGTTGGCTCCACAATTAGCTCAACTTAGGGTATGTCGGTTAGTAGTGTCTCCTACAGTCATGTTCATGTGCATCGACCTTGTATCCAGTATTTACGTTCCGTATTCAGTTCAACATGATATGTCATGATTTATACTTGGTCATTGCATTCAATTCAGCTTTCAGTTATATTTCAACATATCTATTTTCATGTTCAGTTATATACGTGCATATTGTTCAGTCTAGCCTATATCCTGCATGCTCAGTACATTCAAAGTACTGACGCATACTTTCGTGCTAAATTATTTTATGATGTAGGTTCAGGTACTCAACATCCAGACCGCGCTTAGTTTGACTTCTGATCCATACTCAGCAGCTTAGTGGTGAGTTCTCATTAGTTTGAGGATGATAGACATGCTTATACCTTCCGTACTTATTTTCAGTTTTAGATTTATTAGAGTTAGCTGGGGGCATGTCCCACCAACTCCTATTCAGTTAGATGGCTTTCAGACATAGATTAGACTCAGCAGTTGTTAGTGCTATTTTCAGTCAGCACTATACTATTTATATTCTTTATATATCCAGACATTTGGGTTCTTCCCATTTTCAGATATTTAAACTGTTTTAGCTTCCGCACAATGCATGCTTTACTCTGATTTTGTATAGAAATGCCATGCCATGGGTTAGCTTGGGGTCACTGGTGACACTAGGCACCGTGTTGCATCTAGGGGGTAGCTTCGGGGCGTGACAAACTTGGTATCAGATCATAAGGTTCAATTGTCCTAGGATGTCTAAAAGCCGCGTCAAGTAGAGCCTCCTTCATGGGTGTGAAGCGTGCCACACTTATGGGGGAGGAGCTATGAGGCGTCATTAGGAATAACTTCCCTTCTTTCTTTTCCAGCTCGTGCTATGGAGTGTGAACTCTATTTAATCTCATTCTATTCTAACTCATGCTCTTCGTATTTTAGAAAAATGCCTCCCAAAAGAGGTAACGCTAGGAATCAGCCAGCAGCCCCAGTAGACCCTTTGAACAAGCAAGTCACCCATGCCGAATTGAGGGCCGCCTTCCAAGTGCTCGCTCAAGCCATGACCGCCCAGGTCAATCAGCAAGTTGTGGCACCAGCTCTGCCTCAGGTTAATGCTGCTGCAGCCAGAATCTGGGACTTCACTTGGATAAACCCTTCAGAGTTTCATGGGTCCAAGTTAGAAGAGGATCCCCAAGAGTTCTTAGAGGATATTCATAAGGTGACTGATATTATGGGTGTCACCCCAATCGAGAGTGCAGACTTAGCTGCCTATAGCTAAAAGGGGTGGCTTACACTTAGTACCAGTAATGGAAAGAGTCTCATTGTGCCAATACAGGACCAGTGTCTTGGGATCTTTTCAAGACTGCTTTTCTGGATCGATTTTTCCCACTAGAGCTCAGGGAAACTAAGGTTCAGGAGTTCATCAACTTGAGGCAGGATGACATGAATGTAAAGGACTATGCTCTTAAGTTCATGCAGTTATCCAAGTATGCTACAACGATAGTAGACGACTCTCAAGTTCATATGGGCAAGTTCATGTCGGGTGTGTCCGATGATGTGGTTAAGGAATGCAAAACAACCATGCTTGTTAAGGAAATGGACTTCTCCAAGTTAGTTACTTATTCTCAACAGATTGTGGAAGAGAAGATCAAAGAAAGGGGATGAGATGCTAAGAGGGCTAGGACAGGTGATTATAGCCACTATCAGCAGAGGTCAGAAGCTGAAAATCGCTCTCAGTTTTTCCAAAAAAATTCAGCTCCAGCTCCATCTACTGCTAGTGCTAAGTTCAAGAAAGATAGATGGGATAGCGCGTCTGGCTCCAAGTCCCAAGGTACTGTCACTAGTGGATGCACAAATCCTTTATGTAAGAAGTGTGGTAGGAACCACCAAGGTGAGTGCATGGAAGGTAGCATAAATTGCTTTGGGTGTGGTAAGCCAGGCCACATGATGAGGGATTGTCCCACAACCTCTCAAAAGGGTAAGGATGTTTGCCCTCAGACTCAGACTAGTTCTATAGAAGATCTAGCAGGTCACCCCACTCAACAAGGTGCCTCATCTGGTACAGGTGGCGGTCAACACTAGAATAAGTTGTATGCTCTTCAGGCTCGACAGGATTAGGAGGATTCTCTTGATGTAGTCACGGGTACATTACGAGTCTTTAATATTGATGTTTATGCATTGCTAGACCCAGGGGATACACTTTTCATTATAACTCCATATATAGCAGTAAACTTTGATGTCTGTCCAGAAACTCTCTTAGAACCCTTCTCAGTCTCTACTCCAGTCGGTGACCCAGTTATAGCTAGATGGGTATATAGAAATTGCCCAGTCACAGTTTCCCAGAAATTCACCTCAGTAGATCTTGTAGAGTTAGAAATGGTAGACTTTGATATCATTCTAGGGATGGATTGGTTACATTCCTGTTATGCCTCAGTCGATTGTAGAACTAGGATCGTTCAATTTCAGATTCCTAATGAGCCAGTCCTAGAGTGGAAGGGTAGTAATTTAGTGCCTGTAGGTCATTTAATCTCCTACCATAAGGCCAGAAAGATGATTTCCAAAGGGTATATCTATCATCTGGTTTGGGTTAAGGATTCAAACTCTGAAACCCCAACCCTTGAGTTAGCTCCAGTAGTCAGTGAGTTTCCAAAAGTATTCCTAGAAGATCTTCCCAGAGTTCCTCCCGAAAGGGAAATCCACTTCGAAATAGATCTCCTTCTAGATACCCAGCCTATTTCAATTCCTCCTTACAGAATGGCTCCAGCTGAGCTTAAGGAATTGAAAGATCAGTTGAAAAACCTTCTAGATAAGGGCTTTATCAGACCCATCATCTTACCCTGGGGTGCTCCAGTGTTGTTCGTGCGTAAGAAAGATGGTTCTCTCAGGATGTGCATCGACTACCGTTAGTTGAACAAGGTCACAATCAAGAACAAATATCCTATCCCCAGAATTGATGATTTGTTCGACCAAATTCAGGGTGCTAGCTTCTTTTCTAAGATAGACCTCAAATCCGGCTATCATCAGCTCAGAGTCAGAGATAGTGACATCCCAAAAATAGCCTTCAAAACTTGATATGGTCACTACAAATTTTTTGTTATGTCTTTTGGACTAACCAATGCTCCTGTAGCTTTCATGGACTTAATGAACATGGTATTCAAATAGTATTTAGACTTATTCATTATCGTCTTTATTGATGATATCCTTGTTTATTCTCGAAATGAGGAAGAACATGCCAGTCATCTGAGGATCATTTTGCAAACTCTCAAAGATCGCCAGCTAATTGCTAAGTTCAGCAAGTGTGAATTCTGGTTACAATCTATCGCTTTCCTTGGTCATGTGGTATCCAGAGAAGGGATCCGTGTTGATTCCCAGAAAATCAAGGTAGTAAAGAACTTGCCCAAACCCACCTCCCCGACCGACATCAGAAGTTTCTTGGGTTTGGATGGTTACTACCGGAGATTCATTGCAGGATTTTCATCCATAGATGCCCCATTAACCTGGTTGACTCAGAAAAAGGTCAGTTTTCAGTGGTCAGATGAGTGTGAGAAGAGTTTCTTAGAACTAATGACCAGGTTGACTACAACTCCTGTTTTCACTCTACCAGAGGGTTCAGATGGTTATGTGGTTTATTGTGATATGTCTAGAGTCGTCCTGGGTTGCATTTTGATGTAGCAGGGTAAGGTCATAGCTTATGCTTTCAGAAAGCTTAAGGTCCATGAGAAGAACTACCCGACTCATGACCTCGAGCTTGCAACAGTTGTGTTTGCCCTAAAGATTTGAAGACACTATTTGTATGGTGTTCATGTTGATGTGTTCACAAATCATAAGAGCCTCCAGTATGTGTTCACCCAGGAAGAGTTGAATCTTGTCAGAGGAGATGGCTTGAGTTTCTCAAGGACTATGACATAAATGTGATCTACCATCCGGGCAAGGCCAATGTAGTGGCTGATGCTCTCAGCTGACTGTCTACATGTAGTGTATCTCATGTTGAGAAAGAAAAGAGAGAATTAGCTAGGGATGTTCATCGACTTGCTCGCTTAGGAGTTTACCTTATGGACACGTCAGATGGTGGTGTGATAGTTCAGAATGGGTCAGAATCATCATTGGTAGCAGAGGTCAAGGAGAAACAAGATAGTGACCCTATATTGCTTCAGTTAAAAGGTGCAGTTCATCAGCAAAAAGTGGAGGTCTTCTCCCAAGGGGGAGATGGTGTGCTTCGCTACTAGGGTCGCTTGTGTGTTCCAAATGTGGGTGAACTGAGGCATCAGATCCTTACAGAAGCCCATAATTTCAGATATTCCATTCATCCAAGTGCCACCAAGATGTACTGTGATCTACGGGAAGTCTATTGGTGGAATGGCATGAGGAGGGACATTGCAGATTTTATGGCTAAGTGTCCTAATTGTCAGCAGGTTAAGGTAGAACATCTGAAACCAGGAGGTGCGACTCAAGAGATTGACATTCCTATTTGAAAGTGGGAAGTGATCAATATGGATTTCATTACGGGTTTACCTCATACCCGCAGGCAGCATGACTCCATTTGGGTAATAGTGGATAGAATTACTAAGTCAGCTCATTTCTTGGCAGTCAAGACTACAGATTCAGCGAAAGACTATGCCAGAATCTACATCACTGAGATAGTTAGGCTGCATGGGGTTCCTTTGTCTATCATCTCAGATAGAGGCCCTCAGTTTACATCTCACTTCTGGAAGTCATTTCGTAAAGGTCTTGGTACTCAGGTGAAGCTCAGCACAACATTTCACCCGCAGACGGATGGTCAGGCAGAGTGTACCATTCAGACCCTAGAGGACATGTTGAGAGCTTGTGTGATCGATTTCAAGGGTAGTTGGGATGATCACCTACCTCTCATAGAGTTCGCCTACAATAACAACTTCCATTCCAACATTCAGATGGCCCCATATGAGGCACTCTATGGGCATAGATGTAGATCACCTGTTGGTTGGTTCGAAGTAGGTGAAGCAGCATTCAGAGCCGTAAAAAATCCTATGCAGATGTTAGGAGAAGAGACTTAGAGTTTGAAATTGATGAGTGGGTTTTCCTGAAAGTGTCACCCATAAAGGGTGTGATGAGATTTGGAAAGAAAGGGAGGCTCAGTTTCAGGTATGTAGGTCCTTACAAAATCCTGAAAAGGGTCGGTAGTGTGGCTTATGAGTTAGAGTTGCCAGCAGAACTAGCAGCGGTTCATCCAGTCTTTCACATTTCCTTGCTGAAGAAGTGTGTGGGTGATCCGACAGTGATAATACCCTTAGAGAGTGTGGCTGTGAAGGATAGCCTCACCTATGAGGAGGTTCCAGTTGAGATTCTTGACCTTCAGGTTCGTAGGTTGAGGAATAAAAAAGTCGCTTCGGTTAAAGTTTTGTGGAGAAATCAGTCAATAGAGGGAGCTAATTGGGAAGCAAAAATGGCCATGATGTCCAAGTATCCTCACCTCTTTCCCTCCGAGTCAGTTTCAGCTTGAGTTAAATGGCTCCTCTTCAGTCTCTCAGTTTACTCTTGTGAAATTCAGTCTCGGTACCTTGTTCCATCAGTTTTCCTTGCATTTTAGTATACCTGCATGTTTATGGAACTCAGTTCAGTTAGATATCAGTTTCTAGTACTCAATTGGTAAGGATTGCAGCTCTTTCCCTCCAAACTCAGCTTGTTTAGTCTTCATTCGAGGACGAATGATCCCAAGGGGTATATATTGTAACACCCCAGAACTTCCAAGCCCAGACTAAGCTCAGAAAACTAGTAGAAAATAAATTTTTTAAGAAAAGTTAAAGTTTCCAGGAATCACGGTTAGGACTACGGACCGTAGTTTGAAACCACGGTCTGTCTTGTACACTTGTAGTCCTAAGTTCCAGAGGACCCCAAAAAGGTCCCAGAGAAGACGGGTCTAATGACGGTCTGTCCTTATGGACGACGGACCGTCATCGACAACCATAATCCCCGACTCTAGTAGCCTAGGTGTTCTGCCCTAAGGACCACAGTTCAAACCACGGACCATGGTTTGGAGACACGGCTCGACCTGTCACACATGGTTTCCATGAATCAGAGGACCCCCAGTTCCAGACCCAGGAACCATGGGTCACATAACGGGCCGTTGTTCAGAAGAACGGTCCGTCCTGTTGAGTCATAGTTCCTAGGACCAAAGACCCCTAAACTCTTAGGTAGAACGATGACTCAGGTTGACGGTCAGTCGTTCAGAAGGACGGTCCGTCAACCAAGCTGTGATCCCTGAAGCATGATTTTTACAGATTCTTTTAAACTTTTGCAGGGGTATTTCAGACTTTTCCTTTCTCTTTTAAGGCCTAAGCTACATTGTTTTATGTCGTCTAAGCCTGATTTAAGTATTCAAAACCTACCTTAAACATCTATTCTCCAAAATCTATCAGACTTAGAAAGAATAGTAACACAAAGGGCAACAGTTTTCTCTCAAGAACAGGAAAAGGCCTTCACCAAGTTCAGCCCCAAAAATCCAAGGATTTCTCCATGGATTTCTTCACCAGGTATGTGGGATTTGACTAGTGGGTTCCTTTCACCCATTAGGTCCCTATATTCAAGTAAATCTCTGGTTTTCTCCAGGCATGTTTTAGACCTAGGGTTCCGAAATCTTAGGAAATTGTTGTAATTCAGTTCTTACAGCTTTTATGGTATTGATCACATGTTTCTTGGAGAATTAGTACAGTTTCATGAATAATGCTTAGAAACACTAACTTGTAGATAATCCAGTATTTCATAAATTTGACTTGTTAGGCAGAACAGTTTTATGCCCATGCTTCAGAAATTGAATGCTATAAACTTTAGTATATTTATGTTGCATTCTCGGTCAGTTACCAATATTTTGAGCTATTCCTTGTTTCAGTATATTGCCCTTACATTTAGTGGGAGTAGACTTAGTACCGAGCGGACTAGGGGATGAGGGCTTAGGTGTCAGTTTAAGCTATGACCTTTAGTAGCAGTCCTTAAGTCCCAGAACTACGGCGCCACCATAGGTTTAAAGGAATCAGCTGTCAGACTAGGCTGTACCTCCTTGTCCCTTGTGAACATCAGTAGTGGATCCATGTCAGACCTGTTCGTACCCTTGGTAAAGTATGAACACCCTTCCACCTAGGGTTACAGGTTGACCCCACAGTTAGCTCAACTTGGGGTATGTCGGTTAGTAGTGTCTCCTACAGTCATGTTCATGTGCATCGACCTTGTATCTAGTATTTATGTTCAGTATTCAGTTCAACATGATATGTCATGATTTATACTTGGTCATTGCATTCAGTTCATCTTTCAATTATATTTCAGCATATCTATTTTCATGTTTAGTTCAATACGTGCATATTGTTCAGTCTAGCCTATATCCTGCATGCTCAGTACATTTAAAGTCCTGATGCATACTTTTGTGCTACATCATTTTATGATATTGGTTCAGGTACTCAGCATCCAGACCATACTTAGTTTGACTTCCGGTCCGTACTCAGCAGCTCAGTGGTGAATCCTCATTAGTTCGAGGATGATAGACATGCTTATACCTTCTGTACTTATTTTCAATTTCAAATTTGTTAGAGTTAGCTGAGGGCATGTCCCAGCAACTCCTATTCAGTTAGATGTCTTTCAGACATATATTAGACTCAACAGTTGTTAGTGCTATTTTCAGTCAGCACTATACTATTTATATTCTTTATATATCCAGACATTTGGGTTCTTCCCATTTTCATATATTTAAACTATTTTAGCTTCCGCACAATGCATGCTTTACTCTGATTTTGTATAGAAATGCCATGCCATGGGTTAGATTGGGGTCACTGATGACACTAAGCACCGTATTGCGTCCAGGGGGTAGCTTCGGGGCGTGACAAAGACTATGTTTTTCACCTCCATTGAGAAAAGGGTTTCAATCTAATTCTCTTGGTTAACAGTTGTGTACTCAAATTAAAGCTAGAACTTGAGATTCAGCTCTAATGGAAGGAATTTTGAATTACCCAGCTGGTATATCTTTCTCTCTCACTATGAGTGGCTAAAATCTCTTTTCTAGAGGTGTATTGATGATGGGTGCTTAAGAAATGAGTGTGGGTGTTATCTATTCTTGCTTATAATTGCTTAATTGACATGGTTCTAGTAATTTCACCAAGTTTTAATCCTAAAATTGGTGGTTGAAAACATTAATTTACATTACTTGACTATGTGATTGCTTGAGAAAGGATTTCATAGTTTTGGATGTGAAATTACTAGTGGGAACTTGGGATTTCACTCAGATTTGAGGCTAGGAATAGTTCTTATTGTCAGATTCTCCCATTTAAGAGTCTAAGCTAGAGATAGTATGACTTCCCCAAGCTAGATTGGTTGTTTATTGACCAAACCGATGATGCTCTAACTGAGATCATCGGATATAAGATTGTTGATCGAGAGATAAACAAATCTTACCCATGACCAATGGTATTCATGTCATTAAGTGAGAATAGGTATGAATTGATAATCACCCTATCCCATAACTAAAGCCCCATCGGATATGTATCCCTAGTCGTCTAGTCGACTTGATACACCCACTTTAGTTTTATTGCTTTTTACATTAAATTGTGATTATAGTGACAACATTCCCAATTCCCCCATCCTTTTACTTGTTGTTTTGGGCAATTACTCTCACCTTGAACTCAATCCATTACAATTGATATATAGCTACCCCAAGTTCCTTGGGTATGACCCTGACACTCGTTGAGTTTATAAATTTTATTTTTTTGCACGATCGCCGTGGCCTTCTAATTGGAGAGCACAATTTGAGCATTCATCAAAAATGGCACCGTTATCGGGGACTTGAGTTGTTAGATATTTTTGATTGTTGTTTTAAAGTCACATTGAGAGTACTTGCTTCTATTACTTTCTTTTGTTGTTTATGGTTTCTTGAACAGGCTAGCCTATGAACGAGGCCGACGACAACGAGAGAGTTGATGGCTTCATGGAGGCCGATGAGGCTGAGCCTATGATGCAAGGGGTTGAAGGTGCAATCCGCCTACCCCTCACAGTGGGAAATGCTGTCTTTCATATGAATAGCATCATGCTCCACCTAATCCAAATGAAAGGCCTATTTGGTGGAGCAACACATGAAGATGCCAACCGGCATATTTGGAATTTTGTGGAGATTTGACAACCGTTCATCATTCAACATATCTTCCAAGAGTCCATCCGATTGCGCCTATTCCCCTTCTCCTTGACGAGGGAAGCCACGGCGTAGTTGGAAGAGTTGCTGGATGACTTTATCATATCTTGGGCTGAGTTAGTTGAGGCATTTACATTGATATTCTTTCCTCCATCTCGAATAATGAAGCTAAGAGATGATATTACCAACTTTAGGCAGCTCCCGGATGAGCCTCTTCATGAGGTTTGGCTAAGATTTAAAAGAAGCTTGTCTTGTGTCCAAATCATGAGTTGTCAAACAATGTGCTACTACAAAGCTTCTATCGATCATTGAACTCTATGAATAAATTGGTGGCTGACAATCTTGGAGGTGGTACCTTCATGGACTTAGAGTTTCCCATAGCCTCGACTTTGTTAGAGCGAATGACAAAGACCAATCAAGCTTGGCATACAAGAGAGGCGGATGTAGAAACTTTGGGAGGACCCTCATCTATCTTGATTAAGGAAACAAGGAAAAATGAGGAGGAGCGAGATGAAACAATGGCCAAAATGATGTCACAAATTGACTTGATTGGCCAAGCATATGATGGGAGCTGGTGGTGCTAAGACAGTGAATGCCGTGAGTACATCCGAAATTAAAGCTAGTGATGATGAGCTCATGACTGTGGTTGATGGAAAGCTATGTTTTGTGTCGACAGGTTCTCATCCCGGGTATTATCGCCCGAGGGAGGAGAACCAAGGTTGGATTCGAGATAAAGAAAGAGACGGAAATTGGAAGGATAGAGACAAGGATGGTGATCGTTTCAATCACTGGAGTTTGAATCCCTATATCCCTCTAAACAAGACAGACTCTCTCTACCAACCGGGCACAAGAAACCCCAGCCATTTCAAGTTGGAGGACATGTTGTCCTTGGTTCTTAATAAGGTGGTCACCACAAATACGGGAGTGAGTGGGCTAAAGAGTGAGGTCTCAACACTTCACCAAACTGTGAGCTCCCACTCAGCCTCAATCAAGCACCTTGAGGCCCAAATGAACCACCTCTCAATCCAAATAAACCCGAGGATGAAAAGGACGTTGCCTAGCGACACCATCATCAACCCAAAGAATGATTGAGGATTAAGGTACTATCGTCATGTCGCGACTTTAAATCAAGTTCTACTTGGGAGGCAACCCAAGTTTGTTTATTTGTTTTTGGTTATCTTTTGTTGTTTTTGGTGTTTTTGTAGGGAATGCATGGATGGAAAAATTGAACAAGGGAAAGCAAGGAAAAAAGGGGCCGTGCGGTGGACTGTGCAGACCGCATAAGCATTTGTGCATGTCGGACAACCTATCGCATAGTGAAATAGATACCTAAAGGAAATTTGAAAATTTGGAGGCAACATGCGGTTAGCTGTGCGGATCGCACGAGCCCAAGTGCGCATCGCACCTCCATCGCATGGTGAAACAGATGCATAGTCAAACCCATGGGAGAAAAAGGGGCATGTGCAAAACGCCATGCGATACACACTTTGTATGGTGTGAATCGCATGTCGTGGTGCACCAGCGGTATGTTTGAATTTTAATTGACCTAACCCATTGACCGACCCGACCCAGAGATGACTCAGCCGACCTTTCTTCTTCTTTTTCTTTTAAAATAACCTTTTCTCTTCTTCTTCCACCATCTTTTTCCTCAAACCCTCAAAATTTTCTCCCAAAACTCTCTCTAAATCCCTCAAACCTCTCCATAAATCGTCTCCTCATCTCACCTACAATCCCCACTATTCCATCACCACCGCCGTAGTCATCTCTCCGAGAAGGTTTTGTTGGTCACCATTATCAAAGAATAAAAAGCTTCAATTTTCACTCCTCTCTTCATAATCTTCACTTGTGGTAAGTTCCCCAACGTTAAATACTTGTTTCTATGAAGGTTGGGAACTCATATTGTGAAGCATGCTTAGTAAAATTGCCATGTAGATTTTGGGTGATATCCAAAAAATTTGGGTCCCCAATCCTAAGTTGTATTGAGGATATTGCTATGTGTCAACTTGGTAGAACTTTAATTTTAGTAATGCATGTTGATTGGCAGTGATTTTTAGCCTTGAATTATGTGTTGGGTTGAAGTCTGAGTAACACACTTGTGATGAACGAATGATTTGGCCCGATGATAGATTGGGTGACGTCGTTCTTAAGGGTTAATCATCGTTTGTCATGAGGTTTTGATTAAAAGTTGACTCTTGAGGCTGAATTTTACTGAGTGTATACCCATGGTTTTTGTTTAGCATTATATTCGGGGTATATGATCTTATGTGGGGAGGGGGTAAATTGTTGCTGAAATTGTGGATATTCATTGTGCAAGTGAGGGCTTGATATTCCCAATGATAGATGGGGTAACGTCCATCTTATGGGAAGTCGTTGAGTTCCTTTATTGCTTGCTATTGTGTCAATGAAAATCCAGGGAAGTCTGAGTACCCGAAAGTTATGGTCATGATACCCCTTGTCCCCCTTGTTTAATGCTGATTGGGTTGTCGGGGTGCCCAATATCTATGCACATCTTTCTCTATGGGTCACATACGGAACTCACAAGCACACAAGGAACAAAAAATTCCAATTGCGCCATTGTGCGCTTCGCATGAGATGCATAGATTTTGATGTGCGGGTCGCATTAGGCACCACACCATGTTGAAAATACAAAGCAGGTCACTGATCTGAGGGGAGATACCTGGTGCGACACACACTTTTAATGGTGTAAATCGCACTAGCTTCGCACCTCGCTAGAAAATCCCTGTAAGATTTTGTCTGCTTGTGCAATAGCACATGCGACGCGCACTCTCTCTGGTGCATTTCACATATGGTCCGCACAAGCTGACATTTATCTACTTTGTTTTTCTAATCCATTGCATTCCATACTTTGTAGTTTGCTAACTTCTTTTTAGGTTTTATTTTTTTAGCTCACAATCTCTGTATGCAGAATATGTCTTCAAACAGGTGAAACACTGGAAGCCAGACTAGGCAAAGGTCTGCTGCTGAAGAAGCAAGACTCTATTTTGTAGTAGAGGGCATGAAAGCCTTCTACAAGCATGACAAAGATAGAGGATTTAATGCGGAGCAAAGTTTTAATTTGGGCAAGGTTGGGGATGAGCTACCTAATATGCACCAGCAATTTGCTGAACGATAATGGCAGCCCTTTCAGGATGTACCCGACGGTACTATAAGGAAATTGTGCGAGAATTCTTTGCAGCTTATCAGGCTACACAGGACTCCAAAGGATACAAAGGGCTTGTGGAGAAATTTCCCAACCTACACTCAGTCATAGTCAGGGGCAAGAAAGTTAGCATCACCCCCGCTGCCATCAATGCTATCTATTGGGGACACCCAATTGATCCTGCACCAACCCTTATGGCCAAGTTGATGGTTGACTCAAAGCTATACCAGGAGACATCCCCCGTCATTACTCAAGATGTTCCCTTTTGGTCGACTGTTGGGGGAGATATCCCAAGGAGGTCCTTAATCATCGAGGCTCATCTTTGGTATGATCTTATTCTCAACCGCTTCTTGCCTTCCCCAAATGATCAGAAGATAACCCAGGAGGGGGCCATTCTAATTGTAGCCATTATGACGGGAGAGCACGTGAACTTTGGAGAAATAACGGCTATGGTGATAAGGAGAAAAGATCATCGAGGAAATGACTCCTTCCCCTTCCTGGTGCTGATACTAAGCTTTATGCCAAGGCCTATGTCCCTACCCTCAGTTGTGACAAATTCACTCATGCTATTGGGACCATCGACCTTGATAGAAAAATAGACAGGGACGCCCCCAGGTTTAAGAAGAAAAAGGTTGAGCAATTCAGTGGAGTGAACAGTGATGAGCTTGGTGCTAGGGCAGACACTTCATCCCCCTCCAGGGATACTTCTGAGGCACGTACATATTCCCCAGCCCCCTCAATGACCAAAAGCATCCTTCAGGACATGGTTGAAAAAACTCATAACCATGAGAAGCAGCTTGCTGACCTAGCTTCCAAACTACTCGGAATGATAAACAAGGCTGTCAAGAGTGTAATCAAGGGGGTGGTGGATAGCTTGAATTCACTATTCAAGAGGGTCGATGTCATTGAGGGGTCAATCAAGACATTGCAGGAAGATGTTCGGAAAGGGAAAGGTAAAGCTCCTCTGGTAGAAGCAGATCTGACCACCTTACCTCCATCTCGTTCCATTCCCGGACCCTTAGATAGCTTATTTGCAGCCTATGAGTATGAGGAGCTTCCTGGCAATGAGGATTAAGAGTTGGTCGATGATCAGGATCTGTATTTTCAGAGGGCCCTCCATGCTTCCACACTTTCCGTGCACTCCTAAATGAGTGGTGCTGGCCCGAGTGAGAGAGCCTCTGCTGAGGAAGCAGCTGTTGATGTTGATGATGAGGACTAGTCCTCCAGGGAGTTCCACCCTTTTTTCCCATTGCACTATAAGCATTAAGGGCAATGCTCCTTTTATGGGGAGGGGGTGGCTTTACTTGCTTTTGTTAGTGCCCCTGAGTGGGCTTGAGACATTTATTTACCCTTGTCAGTCCCTGTTGACATTCTGCTAGATTTTATTTGGCCCTTGTTGGGCATATTTGGATGATTGTGATGTTACTTTAGATTTTGTTTTTTTATGTTTAATTTTACCTTGAGCTTATTCGTGCCCTTGCCGGGCTTGATTTTTATTGTATTGCCGGGTTGGTCTTACATGCTCCATTATCTTACTACCCGTGCTTTGCAAATACACTAAAGACCTATGCCGAGGCTTTGTTTTAAAATTAATCATGAGCGCGCAATTCGAATTTCACCTTGTTAATAGTAGTTTAGAAATAAACTCCAAGAATTTTCTTAATACATTGGTTTTTTACCAAGAAGCAAGAGTTTTAATTATTTTCTTTTGTTTTTGTGTCAAATCGGGTTGGTGTTTTCCTATGATAGATTGAGAGGCAACTTTCTTAAGGAAAAATGCCAAGTTTTAGTTTAGAATTGAGTTCGTAGTTTCTTGTCTCGAAATGGGCCCACCAAAAATTTCTTGTGGCAAATTGTTTTGAAAATAAAAGGAAGAAGGGAAATGAATTTTTGAGGAAAAGCATTCTGTTTTCATGACTTGCACACTCTTGCTTTGGCTTGATTGACTCACAGATGAGTGTGTAATGAACTCAGAATAGCTTGTCAAAAATCATTTGTCCCAATTGATTGTGAGACTAATGAAAGAGGTCTTGTGGCATGATGCCTTGTGTGGTGAGGCTTTAACTTGATTCTTGTGCATAAGTGTCATCTAGAACTTGCCCCAAATATGATTCAAGGCAAAATTCTAGGTGTGACCGAGCTTGGAAGATGACCTTAGGCCCTTTTTGACAACCACTTTACCCAAAGGACTTCCCATGACATCAAATCCTAGTGAACCCCTTTTGAGCTTTTGACCGTTCTTTGGCACCTTGTAACACCTTTACCTTTTTAGAACCTCTATTTTGGCACCCATCCTCCCTAATTGCTCAAAAAATGAAATGTAGGCTAAAAGCCTAAGTTTGGGGGGGAAACAAAATACAACATAGGCAAATGCCTAAGTTTGGGGGTGCATGTGATCAAATGAGGAGAAGAAAAGAAGTGCACTTCAAGTGCAAGGTAGCACCTTAATTTCGAATTGAAAATTGCTCCAAAAGATCAATCCAATGAGCAAATTGAAAAGCAAAAATAGGTGCTACCAAGTGAAGGTGGTATAAGGAGTTTGAATGATCATGAGTTAAAAGGAGAAATCTTGGGTTGTGTGAGGGAGGAATAAGGTGAAGTTGAAATTGAAAAATGTGAGCGGTGTTCGAAATGAGAACAAAGAGCATTAGGGAGGTGTAGTCACTTGATCCAAATTATATCCTCACTTTAACCCTAGCCAACATCATAACCCGCAAGTCCTTGGTGATTCCGAGCTTGGCTACTCAATATTAGTGGCGATATACATGAAGGGCAAGCCTATGGTTCGACACGATGCACTTGAACTTTCTTGAGAGAGTGAGAGTCTTCTTAGTTCTCCTATAATCTCGTGTTTTGTGAATTGAATGATTGTGAGTGGTATTCTCTCTTATGGTGAGTGGCATCACGCACTCGAATTGAAACATAGAGTCTCTATTTCAATTGAGGGGAATGAATGAGATAAGTTGTTTGGAGAATCTCGAGGCAAACCTTGACGGTCCATGCCAATGACTTGAGAAGCTTAAATATCTTATTTTAAATGATAAAATTCCCTTGATTTTGAATGAAAAATGATGTCCTTTCGAAAAAAGGTTTTGAATTGATAAATTGCCTTAAATTTGTGGTGGTCCAATTTGAGATGCGCATAGTAGTTGAGTCGGTTGTTTGAGTCTTTTGTTTATTTTTTTCTTATATTTTAGTGTAGAGTAGTCTTTTGTGCCTTGATTGAGCCTAGAGCATAATTCAGTCCTTGTCTTGTAAGTATCTTGCTTGAGGACAAGCAATAATTCAAGTTTGGGGGTTTGATAAGTCAGTAATCTACCAACTTATTGAGCCTATATCCATGAATTATTGCTATGTTTTGAATAGATTTAGAGGTTCTTATGGCCTTTATTGATATCTATGCAGGTACTTTTGATAGATGATGATAAAATAGGAAATAGACCCAAAAAGAGCTCAAAAAGAGTGAAGTGTGAAGTGTTTGGAAAGGCTGAAGACTCTGACCGGAGATGCGGTGGCCGTGCGACACGCACATGCCAAGGTGAAAAATGCACCTCCTCCGCACAAGATCATAAAGTCACTAAAGAGTCTATCAAGGGGTGCGGTCACTGTGCAACGTGCACATCCTAAGGTGCTAACCGGACTCCCTTTGCACGGAGCTACCAATTCTAGCTGAAGTCACTAGTTCAACCAGAGGCAGTGTGCGCCGCACACTTCATAATATGCAAATCGCACATCATGCCGCACACCTCCCAAAGGGCACTTTTGTCCTAATTTTTAATGATGTTTTGGGAAACCATAAAAGGCCTATTGAGGCACAATTGTAAATAACTTTTATCATTCTTAATATTTTGAAGAGTTTTTAGCTTAGAGACTAGGTTTATTACCTCCATTTAGAAGAGGGTTTCAATCTAATTCTCTTGGTTAACACTTGTGTACTCAAATTGAAGTTAGAACATGAGATTCAGCTGTAATGGAAGGGATTTTGAATTACCCAGCTAGTATCTCTTTCTCCCTCACTATGAGTGGCAGGTTTAGTATGTGGTCGAGGACCTCTATGGACCTTGCCAATCTGGACCAGGGGCTATATACAACACGTGCTAGAGGAGGGGTATACGGTGTAGTTGAGGTATACGGGTGTGTCCTTTCATGGATCCTACCAACTGGGCCTATCGATGCCAGATGAGGTACATACAGTACTACTATCAGACCTAGTTTATCATATCGCATCATATCATTCTTATTGTGTTCGGATCCACCCTTGTTTGCTGTTTGCTTAGTGTACGCTCTGGTAGTATGGAATACTGGAGGGTTTGTCTTCACTTATTTATGTTCCTTGGGTGTATGGGAACCCGTTGGGACTGTAGGTAGATTAGCTTATGCTATCTTATTGTAGTTCTAGTTAGTAGCTTTTCGATCATTTATGGGTTAGCTTATTCTATCCTATGGTAGTACTTGTGGGTTATTATTCGATCATCCTTATCTTGTGAGTTGTACTGTTAGCATGTCTATATTTAGTGACTTTTTTTCTTCTTTCCCTTTTATTTGAGGTTACCAGTATATCATCATTCTTCTTAAACTCTCTCTTTATATTTTGTTGTTGTAAGGATCCAGGTACGTTCTCCTTTCTTTCACCTATGTTCTGTGATATATATTTCTTCTGTGGTTAACATGACATGTTTGTCTTTTTCTTGGTCTCCTATCTGTGGTAGTTTCTATGTGCTTTCCTTGTTTTCTTCTGTGACTACTTTCTTCTTATCTGCTATCTACTGCTTTTATATCTTATATGCGCTCAATCGACCTATGATGCCTACTGGGTACCCTTTGCTTTGCAATTGGTGCTCATACTACACTTCTGCATCTTTCTGGTGCATATTCTAGTGTGACTTCTCCCTGTTGATCGCATGGAGACTCGTGCAGTGCTTCCAGACATTTAAGACTTAGGTAAGCACTGACAATCGGGGGTTAGATTTTATCTCTTCTTTTGCACCATGTACTCTTTTTGTTATTCAGAGATAGTTGTATATTCTATTTTGTACCCTCCAGTACTCTGTATATTTAGTAGCGGCTCTTATACTATGATACCAGGTCGTGGGATGGTTTGTCTTTCTTTAAATGTATTCTAATTGTTATATTTATTTACCTTTCTCTCTTGGTTTTACTTATACATATTGCTTCTTCCACATGCTTAGTTGCTAGTAGCCCATTACTAAGCATTTTGGGCTATGGGGATTGGTGTGCCAAAGGGGGTGGGGTTTATAGGTGCCATCATGGCCTGAGAAATCGAGTCATGATAGTTTGGTATCAGAGCCTAGGTTCACCGGTGTCATCTGTATAAGAGCCAATGTCTAGTAGAGACCTGCAAAACAGGGCAGAGACATTCGTACTCAAATCTTCGGGAGGCTACAGTGACATTTTAGGAAACATGGATCTTTTCTTGATTTTATATTGTGCGTCTTATACGAGATGGTTTCCTGGAATCTCACTTTTTCTAATTCACTCCTCTGTAGATGGCTCGTTGGATGTCTTTGACAGCGGACGAGGGCGAGCCTTTGACTCTAGCATACCCAACTCTAGCTAGGAGCTGGGGTCGTAGAGGTAGAGACCGAGGACGTTCCCAAGCAACTACACCAGTTAGAGCTACTAGGGGTGAGTTTGAGCCTGAGTTAGTCCCAAAGCAGCAACCCATAGACCCGGGGACAGCCCAGGTACCACCAGGGCCAGTAGCAGCTTCTGTACTAGCATCAACCATAGCTTCTTCATTAGGTATTCGAGGTTTTCTTCTGCAGTTACTTGATATGATTGGGGATCAGCCTTAATATATGGCACAGACATCTGCTCAGGGGGAAGCCCTGGATGTTTAGAGTTCAGGAGCATATCCTGCTATTTCGGCTCCCAATGCTGAGGTTCTTCTGGTACCTTTAGTTGCTCAGCCTCTTGCTCCTTTCCCAGTTATGTCAGAGTCAGAGCAGAAGGCTTTGGGTAGGTTTGTGAGATTGTCTCTGGGTCTATTGGATACTCACAGGGCTGGTTATACTACTTATCAGCTGGAGGGACTAGCTAAGCTATGATGGAGGGCCCAGGTAACTTACAGACCATCCCAGTCTCCTCAGTTGTCTTGGAGGGAGTTTTATGAGGCCTTTATGGCAAAGTTCTTACCTCAGAGCAATCGAGAGCGCCATAGGATGTAGTTCACCAGACTGATGCAGGGATCTATGTTGGTGTCGGAGTATGAGACCCATTTTCACCAATTGGCTCTATTTGGGGCTATGATCATTCCCACAGAGCCAAAAAGAGTTTGTCAGTTTGTTTGGGCGTTGAGGATAGAGCTACGACAGATTGCAAAGATACTAGTTGCCAGTAGGTGACCTTTTCAGGGACCATGTTTGCACTATAGAGGATTTGCACCATCATGATCCGGGGGCCAAAGATAAGAGGCCACACTATCAGGGCAGCTACAGTGGTTCCCACTATGGTGGTAGAGGTTCAGGCCAGTGGGGCCGAAGGTGCCAGCCACAGTAGCATCAGGGTTTGTCTAGCCGGCCAGTTCAGGCATCATTTCAGGCTTCAGGTGGGCCTCAATTTGATCAAGGTCAGAGCAGTTACCATGGTTATGGTGGTCAGTCTTTGAGGGGTACAACTTTTGGGGCTTCAGGCCATGGTGGACACACCGATTCAACTAGTTTGTACAGATAGGGTAGGGCATCAGGGCCTTGCTATGAGTGCAGTGTAATTGGTCATTAGGCTATAGAGTTCCCCCAGTGGGGTATAGTTCAACAAACCACTCACCCAGCCTAGCCTCTTAGAGAAGTGCAGCCACCGGTTAGACGAGGTGGTGTTCAGGGTCAACGTGGTACCTAGCATGGCAGGACATGTGGTAGGGATGGCAATTGGTTTAGTGGAGGTCGGCCACAATTTTATATGGTCCCTGGTATACTAGAGCAGAGGCCTCTAATACGATGATCACAAGTATGATTTCTATATGTTTCCATTCAGCTCTATCTTTGTTTGATCCTGGTTCTACATGCTCGTATGTATCTGCCTACTTTTTTTCTTGTTTGGGGTTGGCTAGTGAGCCAGTATCTATTCTTGTATATGTTTCTACCCCAGTTGGAAATTCTTTAGTAGTAGATCAAATTGTGAGATCCAGTTTGATAGCAGTTGGTGATATTGAGACTTGGGCTGACTTGATGATATTAGACATGTTTTATTTTAATGTGATTCTGGACATGGACTGGTTATCCCCTCACCGAGTAGTTTTTGATTGCTATGCCAAGACTGTTACCATATTCTTGCTCGGTGTATCCCAGTTG
Organism: Jaltomata sinuosa; assembly: GCA_003996215.1. NCBI lineage: Eukaryota > Viridiplantae > Streptophyta > Magnoliopsida > Solanales > Solanaceae > Jaltomata > Jaltomata sinuosa. The sequence continues at coordinate 50,782 of QJPP01004172.1, forward strand.
TGTGGCAGGGTTCTGTTAGTTGTGCATCATCTGGATCATTTCTTTCCTTCGATTTAAAAAGTTGATTTTGCACAGGTGTTTGACTTATCTAGCATATGTCCGAGATGCTAGCACCGACAATTCTTCTCTCGAGTCAGTTCTTATGGTTAGAGATTTCCTAGATGTGTTTCCAATTGACCTGCCAGGCCTTCCACCTGAGCGTGATATTGACTTTGCTATTGAGTTAGAGCTGGGCACCAGGCCTATTTATATTACTTTGTATATTATGGCTCCAGCTAAGTTGAGGGAGCTTAAGGATCAGCTCCAGGACTTTTTAGCTAAGGGTTTCATTAGACTGAGTGTGTCGCCTTGGGGTGCTCCAGTTTTGTTTGTGAAGAAGAAAGACGGGTTGATGTGGATGTGTATTGATTATTTGCAGCTAAATAAGGTGACTGTGAAGAATAGGTATCTGATGGAACATATTGATGACTTATTTTATCAGCTCTAGGGTTTCACCATATTTTCTAAGATAGATTTCAGGTCAGGCTACCACCAGTTTAGGATTAGGACAGAGGACATCCCTAAGACAGTATTCAGGATACATTATGGCCACTATGAGTTCCTGGTGATGTCTTTTGGGTTGACTGATGCCCCCACAGCTTTCATGGACTTGATGCACATGGTGCTCAGACCGTACTTGGATTCGTTCATGTTAGTGTTCATCGATGACATCTTGATATAATTGCAGAGTAAGGAGGAGCATGGGCAGCACTTGAAGACTGTACTTCAAACTTTGAGAGATCATCGACTTTATGCCAAGTTCTCAAAGTGCGAGTTTTTGCTTAAGTCAGTAGCATTCCTAGGACACATGGTGTCTAAGGATAGGATTAGAGTGGACCCGGGGAAGATTTCAGCTGTTCGTGATTGACTGAGACCTACTACTCCTGTCGAGGTTCGCAGCTTTATTGGGTTAACAAGGTATTATAGATGGTTTGTTGAGGGGTTTTCTTCCATAGAAACACCTTTGACTAGGCTGACTAGGAAAGATGTCCCATTTCAGTGATCGAATTAGTGCGAGGATAGTTTTCAGATGCTTATGGCTTTATTGACTTCAGCTCTGGTGTTGACTTTTCTACCAGAGGGTCAAGGACTCTTAGTGTATTATGATGCTTCAACGGTTGGTCTTGGTTGTGTGTTGATGCAGGCAGGTTGTGTGATTTCTTATGCGTCAAGGCAACTGAACGTTTATGAGTGCAACTACCCCACTCATGACTTGGAGTTGGTGGTGGTAGTCTTTGTGCTTAATATTTGGAGGCATTACTTATATGGAGTTCATTGTGCGATCTTTACCGATCACCGTAGTCTTCAGTACATCATGAGGCAGCGAGAGCTGAACTCTAGGCAACAGAGATGGTTGAGTTACTGAAGGACTATAATTTTACTATTCTGTACCATTCAGGCAAGGCAAATATGGTAGCGGACTCCTTGAGCCGAAAGACAGTGAGCATAGGCAGTCTATCTTCTCTTTTAATTTTTTAGCGACCATTAGCCTTGGACATCTAGTCCTTGGCTAACCATTTGGTTAGACTTGACTTATCTGATCCTACCAGAGTTCTTACAAGTATTAAGATCCTTTCTACTTTGGTTGATCATATTCAGAGCCGTCAGTTTGAGGATCAACGGTTATGTGACATTCATGATCAGGTTATTCGGGGTGAGGCCAGCAGGGTTACTATAGATTCTGATAGTGTTATGAGATTTGATAGTCGCCTTTGTGTTCCAAGAATTAGGGATTTGATGCAGTTGATTCTCAGCGAGGCACATTGTTCTAGATATTCCATCCATCCTGGTTCATCTAAGATGTATAAAGACTTGAGGTAGCTTTACTAGTGGAGTGGTATGAAGTCGGACATAGAAAAGTTTGTATCTCAATGTTTGAACTGTCAGCAGGTTAAGTTCGAGCACATGAGGCCTGGTGTTTAATGTAGATACTTCCTATTCCCCAGTGGAAGTGGGAAGGGATTACAATGGACTTCATAGTTTAGTTGCCATGTACTTCTAGGGAGTTTGATTCCATTTGGGTGATTGTTGATAGGCTGACTAAGTCTGCACACTTCTTGCCGGCTTATTCTTCCTATAGTGCAGAGAGACTGACTCAACTTTATCTCCATGAGGTAGTTTATTTGCATGGGGTCCCAGCTTCTATCATTTTAGACCGTGGAACTTAGTTCACATCTTTGTTTTGGAGGACTATTCAACGAGAGTTAGGTACAGAGGTTCAACTCAGCACCGCGTTCCACCCTCAGACAGATGGTCAGTCTGAGAGAACTATCCAGGTCCTGGAGGACATGTTACGGGCCTTTATTCTTTACTTTGGGGTTCATGGGATCAGTATGTGCCTTAGCAGAGTTTGCATATAATAATAGTTATCACTCAAGCATTGGCATGACACCTTTGAGGCATTATATGATAGGCATTGCAGATCGCCACTGAGTTAGTTTGATGGTTTGGAGTCTAGGCCACAGAGTGCAGATTTGCTTCATGATTCCTTATATCGAGTTTGGGAGGTTCAGGACAGACTTCGAGCAATCCAGAGTAGGCAGAAGAGCTACGCAAATCATAGACTTTGTGCCTTAGAGTTCAATGTTGGTGACCTGGTATTTCTCTGTGTATCACCCATAAAGGGCGTGATGAGGTTTGGTAGGCGGGGGAAGCTTAGTCCTATATATATTGGGACAATTGAGATTCTTCAAAGGGTGGTTAGTGTTGCTTATCAGTTAGCCTTGCCTCTAATGTTTTCAGCTATGCATCTAGTCTTCCATATATCAATGTTGTGATGATATATTCCGAATGAGTCACATGTGTTGCAGTGGAATATAGCTCAGCTGGATGAGAGTTTGGCCTTTGTTGAGGAGCCGGTAGCTATTCTAGCCAGAGATGTCAGAAGGTTAAGGTCTAGAGAGATTTTGGTTGTTAAGGTTTAGTGGAGGCACCGTCCATTCGAGGAGGCTACCTGGGAGACCGAAAGAGAGATGTGGGCTCAGTATCAGCAGTTTTTTGAGCCTTCAGGTACTCCCTTCTTCTTGACTTTCATGGACGAAAGTCCTTTTTTAGTAGTGGATGATGTAATGACCCTTCCGATCATTTCCGCATTTTTCCTTTCTTTGTACTGTTAGGGCATTCCTATAGTGGCCCCAAGTCATTTATGCTTATTGAGACTGGTGGTTCAGTGTCCTGGCCATTCGTTAGGTCATTATGACCATTTCCCGATCTTAGAGCGTAAACTTAGAAAATCATTGACTTCGATCAACATTTTTGGTAAACATGCTCGAAATCAAATTTCGATAGTTTAGTTTGCTCTAGAGCATGGATTTTAGTCTAGTTGGACCCTTGGCCAGGGTGTAGGAGTTTTTAGTTTTGTTTTTTCTTGCTTTTTGTGTTTTCTGGCCAATTGAACCTGGAGGTTTGACTTTGGTCAACATTTGGAGAAGACAGCCTTGAATGGTTATTTCATTAGCGCTGGTAACTCTAGAATATTGACTTTGGGCTAAAGGGACTTTTGGTTCGTGTCTCGAGGCTTTTAGACTCATTTTTGGCCATTGAGTTCCATTTTGGAAATAGTTGGCCTAAGGTTAGTTTTGGGCGTGGGGCCCACTTTTGGTTAAACTAACCTCCATTGGGAATTTTGTCGATTCCATTGAGTCTGGAGTGTCAATTCTGGCGTGGTAGCATAGTTTATTTCCGTGCGCGGGATCCCGGATAAGCCCCATGGGCCCATTCAGAGACATTTTGCCTTAAGCTTTTTCTGCTGGTTGCTGTTGTAGGTGCAGGCCTTAGGCCTTAATTGCGACCATGAGGGAGGCCACACGATCGTGATGGTCTGTTACTTTGGGCATCATGACCTCAAGGTTCTCTTCACGCGACTGCAATAAAGGGCCTGTGGACTCGGTGCCCTTTGTTCTTCGTGATCACGAGGTTCCTTCTCACAACCATGATGCAGCCCCTACCTCCTTGTTCTTTGCAACCGTGTGGCTAGCCTTCATAATCGCGATGGGCTAGCCAGTGTGTTCATCGCGACCGCGTGGGATCTCTTCGCGATTACAAAGAAGGACCCCTGGCAGTATATATATCTCCCCCTTCATTTTCTTCACCTCAAAACCGATTCCCACCATTGTTCTTGGGCACTAAGCTCCCTTTAACCAGTGTTGATTCATTCCAGGTGTTTGGGTGACCAATTCCTTGCCCGTGATCATTTCTCCATCGTAAATTGTAAGTTCTAATCCTTTAAATTCCGTTAATTCTCCATTTGATTCCCTCTTGATTCCTAATTTTGCTCTTGTATTTTAAAGGTTTTTTGAGCCTTTCCCTTGTCCGTTCCCGCTCAATTTTTGAGCATGTGCTCCGGGAAATGTCGGGAATATTATGGTCATTTTTGTTTCCAATTTTGGGTTACGGGGCTTATGGGCACACTTATGACCCAAATTTTGACCCGGCTAAACTTTTAGCATTATGGGTATCGTTAACTTTGTTTTAACTTGTAGATTATGTTCTTGATAGTGTGTTAGCTGTTCAGAGCTTCTCGGAGCAGTTTGAGCTTGGAAAATATTGTTCCAATAGCTTGTCATCGGACGACAGGTAGATCATGGTTTTCTCTACATAGACTCTGTGTATATAGGCATAATTGTACTATTTAGCATCCTTGGGTTGGGTTTACTAGTTGGCACCCAAACCTTCTCCACTTTGTTTCTATCCGTCTTATCTCTCACATTTATTTTAGTATTTGATCATATTGTGTAGTATCACCCCTTGTGGCCCCGTGTGACCTTGTAATTGTCTTTGGACCATAAATGGTGGGTTATTTGGGAATGTCTGTGAGTCCCGGACATCGAATTATGATTTTTGGCTGGTTATCTATGTTGTAGAGTGATTTGAGCCTGTGCAGGGCTGATAGGTTGGTTGTGAGCCGTTGAGGTACTAATTGTGTTTAGCATACCACTATCATTCATATAAACAGTTTTTCTGCATTATTTACTACTACTTAGGCTACGGGCCTAACTACCACCATTTTCTAAACCTTGCATGGCCTCGAGGGCCCATTTTTAGTATAATTAATTATAAAAGGATTTGAAACTGATTTTATGAATCTTCTTGGAGTAAAAGATATTAAATGATGATCTATCACCAGATTTTCACACTGATGCTAGACTCGGTTGAGCCGAGTGCTAGACTTGTTTTTACTACAGATTTAGACCGGTTATGCTCCGGGCACCCTTTGTTAGGGTTTGAGACTTGACTTTTTGATTTAGACCCAAATAGATTTCGGGAACTCACTTTGAGATTTTGATTCCTTGTTTAGACCCGGATACAATCCGAGAAGTTATATTTGAGATTATGAGGTTTAGTATATGGTCGAGGGCCTTTATGGATCTTACCGGTCTGGACCAGGGGTTACGTGATATGAGTGCCGAAGAAGGGCTATACGGTGTAGTTGAGGTGCACGGGTGCATCCTTCCATGGATCCTACCTACTGGTCCTATCAGTACCGAAGGAGGTACATACAGTACTACTATCGCACCTAGTTCATCATATCGCATCATATCATTCATATTGTGTTCGGATCCACCCTTCTTTGTTGTTTGCTCAGTGTATGCTCTGGTACTATGGCATGCCGGAGGGTTTCTCTTCACTTGTTTGTGTTCCTCGGGTGTATGGGCGTCCGTTAAGACTGTAGGTAGATTAGCTTATGCAATTGATAACGCTCAAATGTACTCTCCTATTTAGAGGTATCGACGATCGTCAAAGCAAAACACATTTAAAATTTCCAACAAAGGTAGGGGTTGATCCCACAGAGAATTTAGAGTTTAGCCTAGGTGATTATAAAACAGAGTTCACAACGAGAGTGAGTAATATAAAAAGAGGGGAATTGGGAATCTATCACAATTTCGCAATTCAACAAAATAAAGCAATAAAGTAAAACAAGGTGTAGACAATAGAAAGGAAGACTAGGGATGTGTGTCAAATGAGACTCGAACATGAGATAGGGTGATTGCTTATTCATGCAAATTCATGCTAAAAGACATCGGTAACCTTGGTTTTAAGTATGGTTATTTATATCTCGATTAACATCCATATATCCAATAGTCTTAGCTCAAGCACTATTGATTAGGTAATAAAACAACCAAGATATGCTTGAGGAGGTCATACTATTTCTAGCTTTAGACCCTTAAGCGGGGATTCTGTCGATATGAGCTATTTCTAGCCTCAAACTAATTGGAAGCCCAAGTTCCCACTAGCAATTTCACATCCGGAGTTATGAAATCCCCTTTCAAGAAACAACATAACCAAGTTAGAAAAATCAATGTTTGCAACCACCAATTTCTGAGTTAAAATGTGGTGAAATCACTAGATCCATGTCAAATAAGCATTTATAAACAAGAATTAACAACACCCACACCGATTTATCAAGTACCCATCACCAACACATCCCTAGATAAGAGGTTTAGATACTCATGCTTAAGGAAAGAGGTATACCAAATGGGTAATTCAATTTCCCTTCCATTCAAGCTAAATTTCTCAATATCCAAGCTCAGTTTGTACAAAAATGGTGGATTTAAGAATTGGGAAGAAGGAATTTGATGAAACCTTCTTGTTGTTCTTAGAAGGGAAAACGTGTTCACAAAGCTAAGAATATTGTTCAAAAACTTCAAAACTATCAGAACTCTTTACAATTGTGCCTGAAATAGGTTTATAAACACTACCAAAATGTCACATAATTTGGACAAAAATGCCCTTCGAGTGCTGTACGGCGCGACATGCGGTTCGCACGTCAGCATGTGCGCATTGCATACCCTTTTCAGTGATCCAGTGACTCAAGATTACTTGGGGGCTCCATGCAAAGTGGGGTGCGGTTCGCACCAGGTAGTGTGTGCGTCGCACAGAAACCGCACCCTTAATAGATCCTTCAGTAACTTTTGGACTTTATGTGGTGGAAGGTGTGTTCCCCACCAAGGCAAGTGCGTGTCGCACGAGTGCCACATCTCTCAGCAGAATCTTTGTCTTGTTTGCTCACTTCACACTTCACTCCTTTTTGGCTCTTTTTGGGTCCATTTCCTTGTTTTCTATCTTTGATCACAAGTACCTGCATAGACATCAATAAAGGCCATAAGAACCTCTAAGTCTCATCAAAACATAGCAATAATACATGAGTAAAGACTCAATAAGTTGGTAGATTACTGACTTATCAAACCCCTAAACTTGAACTATTGCTTCTCCTCAAGCAAGATACTCACAAGGTAAGGAATAAATTATGCTATAGAACTCAATCAAGGCACCAAAGACTACTCTATTCTAAAGAGAAAACTTAGAAAAATAACAAACAAAAAGAATCAAACAAAAGACTCAACTATTGTGCTTATCTCAATTTGAACCACTACATCATCAAGGCAATAGATCATTTCAAAACCTTTTTCAAAAGGACTTCATTTCTCATTTAAAATAAAAGGAATTTTTTCATTCAAAACAAGATACAAAGCTTCTCAAGTCATTGGCATGGACCATCAAGGTTTGCCTCGAGATTCGCTACACAACTTGTCTCATTCATTCCTCTCAATTGAAATAGAGACTTCATATTTCAATTCGAGTGCATGATGTCACTCACCGCAAGAGAGAATCCCACTCAAAATCATGCAATTCACAAAACAAAGGGATTATAAGAGAACCAAGAAGACTCTCACTCTCTCAAGGAAGTTCAAGTGCACACATGTCGACCCATAGGCTTGCCCTTCATGTAAATCGCCACTAATGTAGGATGTCCAAGCTCAGAATCACCTAGGACTTGTGGGTTACGATGTTTGCTATGGCTAAGGTGAGAATTTCATTTGGTTCAAGTGACTACACCTCCCTAATGCTCTTTGTTAACATTTCAAACACCGCTCACATTTTTGACTTTGACTTCACCTTATTTCTCCCTCACACAACCCAAGCTTCTCCTTTTCAATCATGATCATTCAAAACTCCTTGTATCATCTTTTGTTTGGTAGCACCTATTATTTCTTTTCATTTTTGCTCATTTGATTGAAATTTTTGGAGAAATTTACAATTCAACTTAAGGTGCTACCTTGCACTTGAAGTGCATCCTTTTTCTTCTCCTCATTGATCACATACACCCCCAAACTTAGGCATTTCCCTATGTTGTCTTTTCATCCCCCCCCCAAACTTAGGCTTTTAGCCTACTTTTCATTTTCGAGCCCTTAGGGAGGACGGGTGCCAAGATAGAGGTTTTTAAAAAAGTTTAAGGTATTGATCAAGGTGTCAAAGAATGGTCACAAGCTCCAAGGGGCTCACTAGGATTGATGTTGAGGGAAGTCATTTGGGTGAGGTGGTTGTTCAAAGAGGGCCTAAGGTCATTTTCCAAGATCAGTCACACCTAGAATTTCTCCTTGAATCACATTCGGGGAAAGTTCTAGACAACACACATGCACAAGAATCAAGGTAAAGCCTCACCACACAAGGAATTATACCACAAGACTTCATCCATTAGTCTCAAGATCAATTGGGATAAATGACTTTTGACAAGCTATTCCAAGTTCATTACACACTCGTTTGGGAATCGATCAAGCCAAAGAGAGAAGTGCCAATCATGAAAAGAGAATGCTTTCCTCAAAAATCTATTTTCCCTCTTTCCTTTCTTTTCCAAAAATATCTTGCAAAGAATTTTTTTTCGGTGGGTCCATTTCGAGACAAGCACAATACAGACTCAAATTTAAACTAAAACTTGGCATTTTCTCTTAAGAAAGTCGCCTCTCAATCTATCATAGGGAAACATCAACCTGGTTTGACACAAAAGAAATAAAAAGAAAAAAGAAAATAAAAGAAAACTTTTGCTCCTTGAGAAAGAACCGTGGTATTAAGAAAACCCTTGGAGTTTATTGCTAAACTACTATTAACAAGGCGATAACCAAATTTTTTGTGCTCATAAATCATTTGAGAAACAAGCCTTAGCGTAGGCTCTTATCGCATTTGCAAGGAACTGGTAGCAAGACAATGGAATCATGTAAGACTAACCTGACACACAACCAAACATTAAAAATCAAGCCAGACGAGGGCACAATTAAGCTCAAAAAACATAAACATAAAGGTAAAGGCCCGGCAAGGGAAATGTCATCACAATCATCCAAAATATGCCTGACAGGGGCCAAATTGAATCTAACAAGAGAAACTAAGAATGTCAACAAGGCCCGACAAGGGAAATAGAAATATCTCAAGCACAATCACGGGCAACCAAAAAGAATAATAATAAAGAGCACCCCCTCCTATAAAAAGAAGCATTGCCCTCAATTCTGCAAGCTTTTTTAATGAGAAAGGGGGTGCAACACTCCCTGGAGGACTATGCCTCATCATCATCTACTGGTGCCTCATCAACTGTGGCCTTTCCACTAGGACCTGCGCCCACCTTTCAAGAGTGTGCTGTCACTGTGGAGTCCTTGAGAGTCTACTGGAACACTGGGTTCTTATCATCATCTACTTCTACATAAGCTGCAAATAATTCATCCATAGGCCCAGGAGTGCGACAGGGTGAAGGCAAGTTGTTCAAGTCTACCTCCTCAATTTGCTACTTCCCTTTTGCTTTGGCCACATCAATCTTGAGTTCCTTCATATCTCCAGCAACAGTGTCCACCCTTGTGCCGAATGAGGTGATCTTTTCAACCACTCCTTCCATGGCCCTTTTTACAGCCGCTTTGATTAACCCGGGCAACTTGATTGCCAACTCATTTAGCTGTCTCTCATGATCATAGGTTTTGTCCACCATATCTTGGAGCCCACTCATGGTCAAAGGTCCTCTTGGTGCAGTGGCTGTGGGTGCTTCTGAAGTGGCCTTAGAAGGAGATGAAGGATTTGCTTCGATAGCTGAGTCATCAACCTCAACCTCTATCCTACGCCTTTTGAAATGAGGTGCATCCCTATCAGTTTTCTTGTCAAGATCCAACACACCAGTGGCGGGGGTAGGAGTGTCACAACTGAAATAAGGAATGCCCGGATAAAGTTTACTGATGAGCACAAGGAAAAGGAATGCATTATTCCCTCGGGGAGCCTTCCTCTTGATCACTAAGGAAACAATCTCACCAAAGTTGACATGGTCCCCCAACATGATTGAGGCTACTAGAATGGCCCCATCATGGGTGACCTTTTGGTCGTTCTGAGAAGGTAAGAACCAGTAGCAAACAAATTCATACCAAAGGCGAGCTCAAAGTGTAAGGACAGTCATGGAATGTCACCCCCCATAGTGGCCTAGAGAGGTATGTCAGGAGCAACGACAAGAGCTGCCCACTCAAAAGGTTTGTGCTTGACGGTCCGCTTGGCCATGAGTGAAGGTGCTGGCTCAATTGGAATGCTTCAATAGACATCATTAATAGTATCTAGAGTGAGTCGGATTTCCTTGCCTCGAACAATGATAGATTCCAAGGCAGGAAAAGTTTCTGGTCCCTCTTCATAGCCCTTAGCGTCTTGCGTGGCTTGGTATGAAGCAAAGAACTCCCGTACTATCTCCTTGCAATAGTCTGCAGGCACCTCCTAAAATGGTTACCACTGTCGATAGGCAAACTGTTCGGGGATGTTAGGCAGGTTATCCCCTACTACGTCCAGATTAAAACTCTGCTCTATGTTGAAGGACCTACCCCTGTCACGCTCATAAATCACCCTCATACCTTCCACTCCGAATTGAACTCTCTCCTCCTCTGAAACTTGGGTACGGGAAGATGCATTTTTCTTCTTTCCCTTTGAGGTTGGATTGGATGAGGAGGGAGCCGTTGGCCTTCATGGACTCCGATCGGTGTTTCCTCTGTTAGAAGACATGTTCTGCACATGGAGATTGTGAGTCCAAAAAACAAGAAAAAAACAAAAACAAAATATTTTTGTATTTTTATCATACGTGAAAGAAAAAGATCAAAAAGAAGTTGACAAACTAACAAGGACGAAATGCAAAGAAGTAGAAAAACAAAGTAGGTGACTGTTGGTCATGCGAACCATGTGCGGACCACACCAGTTAAGGTGCGCATCGTATGTGGCATCACATGAGCTAACAGAAACCTTCAGTGGTTTGAGCTTGGATGTGCAAAGTTGGTGCAGACCGCACCAACCAGGGTGCACATCGCACCAATCATCGCCCATTAAAACAGTGATCTGGAGGCCTATTTTCACATGGTGCGATGCCTTGTATGTTTTGCACATCAAGATCTATGAGTCACATGCGAAATACACAATCTGAATTTTTTGGTTCCTTGTGTTCTTATGAATTATGTATGTGATTCGTAGAGCAAAATTTGCACGAAGCACTTGGTACCAAGCAGTAAACCAACATTTATAACAATGGGGCCAAGGGATATCATGACCATACCATCTTCCGGGTACTCAGGCTTCCCCGTACATCCATTGACACAATCACAAGAAAAAGAGAACTCAACGATTTCTCTTAAGAAGGACGTTACCCCATCTATCATCGGGAACATCAAGCCTTCAATTACTTAATTGGGAACACAATTAACAACAATAATTACCACCTAACCGCACAAGATTATACACCCAATAAAATTTTCAACAAAGTGCATGGGTATGCAATAAGCAACAATTTTCAGCCCACAACAATTAACGACCAAACCTCAAAAAAATGATGATTTTTCCTTAAGAATGGCATCACCCAATCTATCATAGGGCCAAATTATACATCAATCACAAGTGGGTTACTCAGGCTTCACCCTAAACACAATTTTCAAGGATAAAAATTACTACCAGTCAACATGCATTATCACAATGCCAAGATCTACCAAGTTGATCCTAAGCAAAAATCCATAACATAATTCAAAATGGAGGACCCAAAAATTTCGGATCTCACCCAAGATCAACATGGCAATTCTATTAAGCATACTTCACAATATGAGTTCCCAATCAACATAAAAACAAGTATTTAACATCGGAAAACTTACTACAAGTGAAGATTAAGCAGAGAGAAGTAAAAATTAAAGCTTTTTGAGAGCAACAATGGTGACCCAACAACTAGCCCAGAGAACCAACAGCGGAGAAGGGTGGTGAAGTGGTAGAGAAATTTGGGTGAGAGGAGGAGAAGATTTTTGGAGAAGTCTGAGGGATTTGTGGGAGGTTTTGAGAGGGAATTTGAGAAGTTGTAGGAGAGAATATGAAAGAAGAGGAGAAGGGTGGTAGATTTAAAGTGTAAAAAAAGAAGAAAATTGGCTGGGTCGGTCTTCGAGTCGGGTCGGTCAATGGGTTAGGTTAATAAAAAATTGAATTTTATCTTGGTGTGCCGCGACATACAATTCGCACCAGCCCTGGTGCGGACCGCATGTCATTTTGCACCTCACCTTTTATGCTCTGAATTTGGCCAAGGCCTCTACTTCATCATACAATGAAGGTGCAACGTGCACTTGGGCTCGTACAGACTGCACAACCCAATGCACATAACCTCCAATTTCTCTTTTTCTTCACAGGCTTCTGATTTGGCATGCGTTGGTCCATGCGACACACACAATGGCTTGTGCGAACCCCATAGTCCCCGCACGTCCCATTTTTTCCCTGTTTTGCACTTGTTCATTTTTTCCCTCTATGCATTCCTAAAACAAATAAAAAACAACAACAAATAACCAAAAACAAAGTAAAGACACTTGGGTTGCCTCCCAAGAAGTGCTTGATTTAACATTACGGCTTGATGGTAGTACCTCAACCTTAATCATTCTTAGGATTAGTGATGGTGTCACTTGGAAGCATCCTCTTCATCCTTGTGTTCATTTGGGTAGAAAGATGGTTCATTTGAGCCTCAAGATGCTTGATTGAGGCTGAGTGAGAGCTCACAGTTTGATAAAGTGTTGAAACTTCACTCTTTAGCTCACTCACTCCAGTATTTGTTGTATCCACCTTCTTAAGAACAAAGGACAACATGTCCTCTATCTTGGAATGACTTGGGTTGCTTGTGGCTGATTGATAGAGAGAGTCTGCATTGTTTGTAGGCACATAGGGATTTGAGCTCCGGTGATTGTATCAATCACCATCCTTGTCTCTGTCTCTCCAATTGCCATCTCTTTCCTTATGTTTGATCCAACCTTGATTCTCTTCCCTTGGGCGATAATACTTGGGACGAGAACCCACCGACACAAACCAAAGTTTACCATCTACCACAGTCATAAGCTTATGATCACTCAGTTTTATCTCTGGTGTGCTAGCATTCACAACCTTTTAACCTCCAGCTCCCATAACATGCTTGTCCATCAAGTCAATTTGTGTCATTAATTTCGCCATTGTCTCATCCCTCTCTTCATATTTCTTTCTCATCTCTTTTTTTAAGATCGATGAGGGTGTAATCGAGGAAGGGACATCTGCCTCCCTTGTGTGCCAAGCTTGGTTGGTCTTAGTCATCCTCTCTAGAAAGGTTGAGGCAATAGGAAATTGTAAGTCCATGAAGGCACCACCTCCAAGATTGTTAGACACTGACTTATTCATAGAGTTCAATGATTGATAGAAGCTTTGAAGCAAGACATTATCCGGCAAACCATGGTTAGGGCACAACACAATCTTCTTTTTGAATCTCAACCAAGCCTCGTGCAAGGGTTCTTCATAGAGTTGGCGGAAGTTGGTTATTTTACCCTCAATTGCACCATGCGTGAGGTAGGGAAGAATCTACTTGTGAAGGCTTCAACCAACTCGGCCCAAGAAGTGATCGATCCATCCGGCAACTCTTCCAACCATGCCGTGGCTTCTCCCATTAGAGAGAAAGGGAATAGGCATAATCAGACAGATTCTTGTGAGATATTTTGGAATATGAACGGTTGAGATATCTCCATACAATTCCTAATGTGCCGGTTGTCATCTTCATGCGCTACTCCTTCAAAAATCCCTTTCATCTGAATCAAATGGAGTATGGTACTCGTTACATGAAAAACTGCATTTCCCACTGTAGGGGGTAGGCGTATTGAACCTACGCCCCCTTGCACCACATGCTCAACATCTTCTGCGTCCATCAAGCCTCCATTTACACTATCAGCATCAATAGCTTCACTAATGAACTAGACTGCTCAATCACAACACAAACAACAAACAAAATAAAAAAAACAAGCACTCTCAAAGTGATTTCAAATCTACAATCAAAAAGGCTAAACAACTTAAGTCCCCAGCAATGGTGCCATTTTTAATAACGCTCAAACATACTCTCCTATTAGGAGGTATCGGTGATCGTCAGAGCAAAACATATTTATAGTTCCCAACAGATGTAGGGGTCGATCCTATAGAGAATTTAGAGTTTAGCCTAGGTGATTATAAAATAGAGTTCACAATGAGAGTGAGTAATATAAAAAGGGGGGAATTGGGAATGTGTCACAATTTCTCAATTCAACAAAATAAAGCAATAAAGTAAAATGAGGTGTAAACCATAGAGAGGAAGACTATGGATGTGTGTCAAATGAGACTCGAACATGGGATAGGGTGATTGATTATTATGCAAATTCATGCTAAATGACATGGGTAACCTTGGTTTTAAGTATGGTTATTTATCTCTCGATTAACAACCATTTATCCAATAGTCTTAGCTCAAGAACTATTGATTAGGCAATAAAACAACCAAGATATGCTTGGGGAGGTCATACTATTTCTAGCTTTAGACCCTTAAGTGGGTGATTCCGTCGATATGAGTTATTTCTAGCCTCAATCTAAATGGAAGCCCAATTTCCCACTAGCAATTTCACATCCGGAGTTATGAAATCCTCTTTCAAGCAATAACATAACCAAGTTAGGAAAATCAATGTTTGCAACCACTAATTTTTGAGTTAAAATGTAGTGAAATCACTAGACCCATGTCAAATAAGCATTTATAAATAAGAATTAGCAACACCCACACCCATTTATCAAGTACCCATCATCAACACATCCCTAGATAAGAGGTTTAGCTACTCATGCTTAAGGAAAGAGATATACCAAATGGGTAATTCAATTTCACTTCCATTCAAGCTAAATTTCTCAATATCAAAGCTCAGTTTGTACACAAATAGTGGTTCTAAAAATTGGGAAGAAGGAATTTGATGAAACCCTCTTGTTGTTCTTAGAAGGGAAAACTTGTTCACAAAGCTAAGAATATTTTTCAAAAACTTCAAAACTATCAGAACTCTTTACAATTGTGCCTGAAATAGGTTTATAAACACTCCCAAAATGTCACATAATTTGGACAAAAATGCCCTTCGGATGGTGTGCGACACGACGTGCAGTTCGCATGTCAGCATGTGCGCATCGCACACCCTCTTCAGTGATCCTCTTCAGTGATCCAGTGACTCAAGCCGACTTAGGGGCTTCATGCTAAGTGAGGTACAGTTTGTACCAGGTAGCGTGTGCATCGCACAGTGACCACACCCCTTAACAGATCCTTCAGCAACTTTTGGACTTCATGCGGTAGAAGGTGCGTTCTTCACCAAGGCAAGTGCGTGTTGCACGAGCGTCGTATCTCTCAGCAGAATCTTTGTCTTGTTTTCTCACTTCACACTTCACTCCTTTTTGGCTCTTTTTGTGTCCATTTCCTTGTTTTCTATCTTTGATCACAAGCACCTGCATATACATTAATAAATGCCATAAGAACCTTTAAATCTCATCAAAACATAACAATAATTCATGAGTAAAGGCTCAATAAGTTGGTAGATTACCGACTTATCAGCTATCTTATTGTAGTTTTGGTTAGTAGCCTTCTGATCATTAGTGGGTTAGCTTATTCTATCCTATGGTAGTACTTGTGGGTTATTATTCGATCATCCTTATCTGTGCTAGTTTCTATGTGCTTTCCTTGTTTGTTTATATGACTACTTTTTTCTTATCTACTATCTACTGCTTTTTATATCTTATATGCGCTCAGTCGGCCTACGATGCCTACTAGGTACTTGTTGCTTTGCAATTTATGATCATACTACACTTCTACATCATCCTGGTGTAGATCCTAGTGTGAGTTCTCGTTGTTGATCACGTGAAGACTCGTGCAGTGCTTCTTGACATCTTAAACTTAGGATGAGCTCCTGGCGACTTGGGCTTAGCTTTTATCTCTTTTTTTGCACCATGTAATCTTTTTGTTATTCAGAGATAGTTGTATATTCTATTTTGTACCCTCCAGTACTCTGTATATTTAGTAGCGACTCTTATACTATGATACCAGGTCGTGGGATGGTTTGGATTCCTTTATATATATTCCAGTTGTTATAATTCTTTATTTTCTCTCTTGCTTCTGCTTATACATATTGCTTCTTCCGCGTGCTTAGTTGCTAGTACTCCATTACTAACCGTTCCAGGCTATGGGGATTGGTTCGCCTACAGGGGGTTGTAGGTGTTGATACCCAATTTTTACCGTCACATTATAAATTAATCTTGAGCCTTTTCTGAATTTTAAATATTTTTTTGAAATAATTATTTTGTAAAAGGATGAAACATTTTCCAAATCGGCTTTATAATAGTTTTGAGTAAGAATTTATATTTTTCATATTTAATTATGTGGAATTTATATGAGTTTACTTAAGAAACTATTCTAAAGTTTAATGTCATAAGAAATTCCTTTTAAAATCAAAATGTGCTTAATTTCCTCCAAATTAATTTAAAATGAGAGATTAATTGAGTAGTTAATTTCGTAATTTGTTATGTACGTTAACTATTTCAAATCATTTAGATTTAAATAAAAGCTCAAGTGATTAATTGTAAGTAGTTCGTCTTTATTCCTATCCTAGCCTAATTTCTTAAAACTATTTAAATCCTAGCTGAATTTCCTAGCCTAATTTCTTAAAACTATTTAAATCCTAGCTGAATTTCATCAATCTACTCTCAATTTGGATGTCTCCTAAAGATTAGAAGGGCCACATTTGCAAAATATGGCCATTATTTAAATGGCCCTTCACCAGCTTTGTTTCAGCCAATATTTGGGCTCAAAACAAATTCCCAACCCACCTAACCCCACTTCTAAATCCCCTGACCCGCTCCAATCCAGCCCACCACTTAACACACCCCTTTATTTGTCCTTTCTATTTTGTCCTCAAATAACGCACAACTCAAACGACCCCTTATCTCCTATCTCTCTCTCTCCCTTCATTGTTCTTCACAAACAACAACAACAACGAAACCCATATGAGCCTCTCCATCAACAATAGTACCAAACGATGACCAAAAACACCAGCAAACGACTTTAATCTCTGAGAAATGTTACCCCTCCATCAAATTCCCTTTGTTTTCATTTACTTGTACAAAAGTTCCTTGCTGGTAGATTCTAGAAGAAATCGAAACCATCCCAGGTGTCCTCAACGTTCGTACCCCATTCAAAATCATCGGCACATGATCAATTTCGTACCAACAGGGTACGGACGTGTCTTCATCAGGAGGTTTTTGGTTTTGGATTTCAAAATCCCTCAAATTTCTATCCGATTTCCCCAAGTCTTCTCCCCCCCAATTTCCACCCGTTACAACCCTATAAATCTCCTATATAAACCCTCGTTTGTTTACTGTTGAAGAGTGAGTTTCTGGATAGGAAAAATCTTAGAGTCTTTTTCTCTGATTTTAGGGAAAATCTGAAAATTCGAGGTGAAAGAAAGCAAGAAATACGATTGTTTTCTTGGAAAATTTTCTGGGTCTGCTTGTTGTATTTTGAAAGAGGAAGCTCGAGTCCATCAAAATACCCACCGGGAAACTCAACTCCTCCGTACCCAGTTTTGCTGCCCATAGAAAGGTAAACCACCCGTTCAACTCTTTCTTTTCTCCTTTCTGATCGAGTAGTAGAATTTCATAATTGTTTGGGTTGGTCTTGTCTGAAATGTATTTGTGATTTCAATGAAGTTTTTGTGAATAAAGGTTAAAATCCGTTTGTTTGACGCTTCTGTAAAACTAAACGGGTTCTTAAAATTTTTCTCGTGTTCTTACTAAAGTTATGGCTGCATATGTGTGTGACCAGGAATGAGATTTTACATTCTGTTCGGTTGGTTTGGAGCTAAAGTTAAGCCTAGAATTGTTTCTAAAAATTCCCGTTATTGTTTTCCTTTTTGATTTATGGTTGTCATATGTTCTTGATCGCGTTGTTTCTAGGCATAATCAACTCGTTTAATGTTCATAGCAAAAGGTTGACTAAGTTATCTCTCTAGATATTAGTAGTATTTGAAGCTAGTTTTGTGATGTCTTGTATAAATTTTGAGTCACTTGTTTCTTCTTAAAACTGAATCAAAATAAGTTTTTCTTCTGTAATAAGTAGTCGAATAGTGGTTGAGATCCTAGAAAAAATAAATACATGTCCATGTGTGAGTTTTCTTTTAATAATGAATCTTTCATCTGCTCATGTTTATGTCCAAGTATTGAGTCAGGTCATCTGTTTGAGGTTAAGTCTCAATCTTGAATAAGTTTCCTGATCGTGTTGTTCGAATATGGTAAATCTATATCTTCGAGAAGGTCTACTCTCTGGTTTGAATGCAAAAAATAAGCATGTCTAAATCAGCCCCTTTAGTTTAAATCCTTGTCTTGCTTCATGAAATTTGAATAAGTCATTCTTGAGTTTCCATCTCTGCCCGAAAAGCAACATATCTTTGTTTGAACTTATTTGGTTGGTATTTCCGCATGAACCATGAGAAAATAATGTGTTCTATCATTTACATGAGCAATTTGGGATTTCCTTAGTATCCAATCTTCCTAGTATGATATCCTCCTCCTTAAACTTGTTTTGGGAACTGGATGTTACTTCTTTTAGCATTGCTTAAGGCAATGATGCGATAAGGGAAGAATCGCTTTTCCCACGTGTATTGTTTCTTTTATTTTTTTAAGTAAAGCACCCTTTCAAATCATTTTCCTCATCAATTCATGATTCTTTCATTAGGGAATTTGCATAGCATGATCCAGATGCCTTTATTTATGAGGCTGAATATGTGAAAAATCTATGATATTCCCTTTCTTGATTTATTATGTGCTCTAATCATTTGACATGGTACTTAAATTTGAGCTTAGTGCTTGATGTTGACTATCATTTTCTTGGTGTATTAAGTTAGATGCATTTTTGTGTTTTGTGTGTTTTGATTTGTTCTAGTTGGAGAAGGAGTCTTAAACAAGAGTCCGTAACGTTTCTTTCTTCTTCTTTTTTTGTAATCATAAGTCTATTTCCAGTAGCTTATAAAAGTGGTTATTTGGACAAAAGAATGAAAAAACCTCTTTTTAGCTTCGCATTTTATACCTCTCGATATCTTATATTTGGTGTGATTAATTTAATTTTTTTTGAAATCGATAACTAATTCTTATTCTTTTTTCTTCTACATGAACTGCTCGAGTTCACAAGGACTCCTATCCCCCTCGCATAATCGTGTTGGGTCAAACCCAACAATGTCTTCGAGTCAGCCTCGTGGATGAATAAATTCATTGATAACTGGCGGTAGCAACCTTTGGGAAGAGACTAAAAAGAAGGGAATGGAAGCAAACTGCAAAGTGTATGTGATGATATATGGCTGGTATACATCTAGTATACAAAGCAGATTTGGGCAAAGCTCAAACTTTAGTTTTAGGACATGTTCTGTTTTGAGTTTCCGAACTCAAAAACTAGATTAGGACAGGGGACAAAACTGGAGTGAATTTAGGCCAAAGGTCTAGATCCTTTTAATTCCTTTATTTGCTTATATTGCTTGTTAGTTGTTGTCTAATATTAACTCTTTTAATCTAGTGATTTTCCTTTTTGGAGTTGCTATTTTTGCCCTTTATCATTAACTGATTCATTGTTTTTAGCATGGTTTGAACAAAGAGTTTAAAGTTTTAAATTAATTTATTCCAAAATCTTCTTCTGAGTCTAATAAAGTTAATACTTTCAAAGTTAGTTTTTCGAATGAGTTTTATCACTATTAAGGAAGGTCACTGATATGAATATTTTGTTACTCTTCCTTCAGACATTTTTTGAAAGTCAGAACAAAATTTATTTTCAAGTTGCTGCTCCCTTAAATTTTATTTTTCTGTCTCAAACTAAATATTTTCCTAAGTTAGTCAAAAATAAGAGTTTATTTTAAATCATCGGATAACCACGAGTTAGTGGATATCCCAAGTGCCTTAAAAATCTACTTGGGATATTAATAATAACCGCTTACGCTCGAATCTCTTAAATTTTTAAAGTCTTTTTCTGTTTTAAGATTTAAATATTTTTCCAAGTCTTTCTTAGTTTTTCTTTAATTAAATTAAGTGGCGACTCTTGTTCTTTCCAAAAATTATTTTGAAACTTCAACTTGATTTTTTGAAATAATTTCTCCAAGATAAAACTATTTTCCCCTAAAACAGAAATGACGACTCTGCTGAGAATTCAACTAGGTTCTAACAAAAATGATTCTAACTAACTCTTATTTGACTAACTATTCGGGTTTGTAATTAATTAATTTGCCTCGTATTTATTTACTTGTTTAATTTTCGTAAATTATAAACTGCTGCATTTTCATGGCATCTTCCGCCTCTCTTGGCAAAAGCATTATATTGTATTAGGGACAAAAAGACGATTATACAAGTATTTGTAATCGTTCTTAACAGAAACACAAATTTTCAAAACAGACGAGTGAAGTAGTTTACCCGCAGTCGGTTAATGGTCACTTATTGTTTTAACCAGCGGTCATCCGCCGGGGTTCCCATTCAATTTCAAAACCTATTTTAGTAAACCCAGGTTAGAGCAAAATCAAATACCTTGCTTAGTCATTGACCTAAGTTAATCCGATATCCAAGGGGTATCGAGTCCATTAGTAAGACCACCTTGTGTTCGAAAAGGCCACGGTCTGAAAGA
This sequence comes from Jaltomata sinuosa, assembly GCA_003996215.1. Lineage (NCBI taxonomy): Eukaryota > Viridiplantae > Streptophyta > Magnoliopsida > Solanales > Solanaceae > Jaltomata > Jaltomata sinuosa. Next base: position 71,552 of record QJPP01004172.1, read on the forward strand.
ACAATCATCCCTTATGTGTTTAATTAAAAGATGTGATGTCAGGTTGTACGAACTATTATCCCCCAGGGTTGGGAAATTTTTAAATAGTTCTTTTTGTAATCTGAGGAAGATTTCCATCCGGAAGGCATTATGGAATTTCAAGAAGTACATGAAGTTTTAGAGTGAAGGACCAGCCACGACGGCCTAATTTAGGATTATACCCCTGCGTGGGACTGATATTTAATGTACATCCCTCTTCCTCATTTTGTATCCCTATTTCAGTTAACCGGTTTGTACATAATATTTTTGGAGGCAATGAAATATTTACAAATGACATACATATCCTTCAATTTGTTAGGCCTACCTTTGGCATAAAAGGTCACATATCCGTATAGGACGCGCTATGAATTGATAGGTGATATAACTGTTTTACGCGCTTATGTGCGTTGCTCAAATCAAAGGTGAATTGATATACTCCTATTTGAATATTTTTCGAACCTATAGGCAGGATAAAAGCCCACCATGGAAAGTCCGACCAAAATGGCTCTTGGAGTTCTTCAAACTTCCCAGAAAAAATTCAAAGACTTCTTAAAATCCTTTTTAAGTCTTGTTTCTACCTCTTCAGAAAACAAACTAACCCTATTTGAACTGCATCCCTTTAGGGTATGTCCCCTATCCTTAAGAAATTTTCATTTCTCCACTTTGACGGAGATACCAAAAAATTCAGAAAACACATTAAAGTACTACAAGACAAGTATCAGAAGGTAGAGACTCAACAAGTCAACTTTACTGATAAAACCTACTTATCCAAAATCGATGGGCAAATTCCTGACTGTCAAATCCTCGAGTCAATAAATACCCGTGGATAAATTTACCTTGATGAAAGAAACTTTATGTGTTTAATTTTTGTCAGATATCTTTTATTGTTTATTACTAATAGGATCTAACATATTGGCCTTTGAGTTGTTTTACTTCAACAAGTATTAGAAACTAATATGTGTTGACAAAACTGGCCGAACATCCCTACTTCACCCGCTCAAAGGTACCCATAGATTCCCCCTCTAACCCTCGCTTTTCTAAGGGAAAAATGACTGATAGTGAAGAAGAGAACGTTTTGGCTGTGAGAGACAATATTATTGCTGAACAGAGTGAAATGATTGCTGAACTGGCAAGGAAGCTAGAGAAGATGCAATAGGAGGTGCAGAAAGCCAATGATATGGCGAGCCTGGCTATTGCCGCTAATACCCCAACTCTGGGCAACTCCCAAATCCCTCTCCAAATCCCTCCGCTCAATTCATCGCTAACCAAAAATTGACCAAAGGATATCCCTCCTGCCTCCACACCTAGACCTTCCAATGAACCTCTCTCCAATAACCCTCCTCATTTCGGATCCTCGTATCAAATCCACACTCCTCCTATCAAGCACACTAACCAGAGAAATAAACCAAGTGCCTACCTTCCACAAAACCTCCCTCTAAATTACCAGAACACGCCACCAAATACCTACAACTCCTATAATAACCATCCTAATATCACTAACCCACACACCTATACCCTCACGTACCCAAATTCTATTCCACATGTCCAACCTCCACCTATCCAGAACATGCCACCTACCACTTTCCATGCTATAGTAGAATCATACACCGCCCTCCCAGAAATCCCCTAGCTTGACCACTACGAGGAGAAAGAGAAAGAGTTGAGGGCCACAGAGAAGAAACATGATTATGACATGACGTAGATGAAAGAGGAGATAGCCAGGATCAAGGAGTTTTGATACTCGTCCTATGAAAAGGTCTATGACTACGATAAATTCTGTATCCATCCGGAGATGGACCTACCAGACGGATTCAAGATTCCCAAGTTTGAGACCTTCAATTGTGTTGGCAATCTTGAGGCTCATTTGAGAAGCTATTGTGACAAAATGGTCAGCGCAAGGAAGAACGACCCTTTATTATTGAGAATGTTCAGTCAGAGTCTAAGTGGGGAAGCTGTGGAGTGTTTCACCACACAAGAACTGAAGAAATGGTCTAGATGGAGTAATTTGTCCCGAGACTTTGCTCAAAGGTTTGCATATAATGTGAAAGTCATCCTTTATCCATACTCTCTGGGTCGTATCAGATAGAAATCAAATAAGGACTTCCGAGATTACGCCTATCGATGGAGAAAGGAGGTAGCGAGAGTTTGGCCTTCTATGACTGAAGAGGAGATAAGCATGGTGTTTATGTGCTCTCAAGAGTCAGAGTTCTACGACAAAATAATATCAGCAGTTAAAGCAAAATTCTCTGACCTAGTTAAGATTGGTGAAATTTTTGAAGAAGGTCTGTGTGGCGGCAAGATTACCAAAGCCTCGGCATCCTCAGGATCGGCAGGATTTCCCATGAAGAAGAGGAAAGAAGTATCTTCGGTATCCTCTAGTCCGAGCATGAAATCGAAAAAACCCTTCGAAGCCAACTATAAAAAGTTGTTTGTTCCAACAACCCATCTCCCAGCTCCACCAAATACTCAACCTGTTTTCTATACTCAGCCCATTTACCAAGTTCCACAACCAAATTTATAGCCCATTTACCAAACTCCACAACTAAATATGCATCCCATTTACCAAGCTCCTCCCCAAAACTTCTAAGTGTATCAAAAGGCTCCCGAGAACCAGAATAATAGCCAGGTTCCCCCTTCTGCCAATGCAAATCTCCCTCGTCCAAATTTGGAAAAGAAAGCTCCTCAGACTTTCACCCAGTTAGCTGAAACTAGAACTCAGTTATATGAGAGATTGAAGGCTGCTAGATTTATTCAGCCCATATAACCTAAATCAGGCAATCTTGACTCTCATTTCTTCAGGGCTGACCGATATTGTGCTTATAGTTTTGGAGGAGTCAGACATGATATCGAAGATTGCATTAACATGAGGCACAAAATTCAGGATTTGATTGATGAAAGAGTGGTCACACTACAAATAGCACTGGCCAATGTTAATAACAACCCACTCTCGAATCACGGAGGAGCCACTGTTAACATGATAGAGGTCGATGAAGAATGGGTTGTGAGCAAGTCAATAGTGTTGGTTATCCCTAAAAAGAGGTAAATGCCAAAAAAATCTATAGCTACTTTGAGTATTGCTGAACTACCCTTTGAAGGGTTAATGCGCAACAAGGCCTTGCATGTCACTGTCAAATGTCAAGAGAAGATTATAAATGGAGTTTTGATTGATGATGGTTTGGGTCTGAATATTTGACCATTATCTACAGTCACTCATCTAAACTATGATTTAGGAAAGATTCTCCAAAGCAGGGTCAATGTGAGAGCCTTTGACGGCGGTCAAAGAGACACTATCGGGGAAGTCAACCTATACATCCAAATGGGACCTGCTGAGTTTCGTACAGAATTCCAAGTCATGGATAATACCACCAACTACAACTTGCTTTTGGGAAGACCATGGATCCACAGAGCTAGAGTCGTGCCATCAATTTTGCACCAAATGGTAAAGTTTATCTGGCAGGAACATGAGGTGGTGATCCACGGTGAAGGGAGTCACCTAAGCCACCCTAATGGTTGTGTCCCTGTGATTGAAGAAGTCCCAAGAGGAAGCAATTTCTACACCGTAGAGATTGTCAATGCCACGGGAGAAGATCTTACTCCTCGAATTCCCATGCCACCTATCTATAAAATGCTTGCGGCTATGATGCTGAGGAGTGGATATGAACCAGGCTTCGGGCTGGGAAAGAATTCTGATAGTATGATTGAGCTCATAAGCATTCCTGGACAGCTGACCAGGCATGGCTTAGGGTATGTAGCCCGAGAGGATAAGGCAAAAGTTGAAGAGAAAAAGCAGTCATGATTGTCAAAATTGCTACCTCACCTATATCAGTCATTCCCAGTGCGTATTGATGCCTCAAGCAATGGGTTAGAGGATTGAATAAGAGTCAAAGGATTTTGAGAACCAGGAAAGGTCCTACCAAGAAGAGATTGAGGTATTTAATCTAAGAGACGACAGTCAAGTTAAACAAATCAACATTGGTGTTCATTTGTCAAAGGCGCAAAAGAAAGAACTTATTAGTCTGATCAAGTCATACATCGATATCTTTGACCGGTCCTACAATAATAGGACAAGAATGAGCATTAAAATCATCTCCCAGAATTTAATGGTCAATCCAGAATTAATTCCGGGGAATGGACAGTTAATCCTTCCCTCCTACGAGACAAAGAAAAGTTTGCACCAAATTGGCAATGACTGTACATCATCCAAAATGTATTATCAGGAGGAGCTTTGATCCTGTACGATATGGATGGTCAAGTATGGCTCGAGCCAATCAACTCCGATGATGTGAGGAGATACTATACCTAAAAATGGTTTTTATTTCTTTCCCTGTAATCGCATTTTCTGAATTGTAATAGTTTTTAATAGCTTAAAATATCCCTACACTCTATGTACGAACTATGTCTGACCTGAATTCTCAAGGATGAGATACGTAGGTATCCTGTGTCGGCTTCGGTCAACCCCTTAGGAAAATCTATCTTTCCCCTTCCTATCTTAAACTACGTTCGACCTGAATTCTCAAGAATGAGATACATAGGCGGCCTTTGTCAGCTTTGGTCACCCCTTTGTTTATTTTCAACATTCTCCCACTACGAGTATGGAAACTACATTTGACCTGATTCTTGCTTCAATGGGATACGTAGGCGCCACAACAACTCGATCATATTACCCAAGAAATGGAAAATGGGGCAGAACTTTTGAGAAAGGAATCTTGAAAATTCAGAAGGCGAAGATCGCTCTCTAAGCAAGTCAGAGTACAGAATGTGCTGAAAAACAACTGAAGTGAATCTCGAGAAAGAATCTCATAATTCCCACAGAGTGTCAAAACTCTGGAATAAAATTCATCGTGAAACCTTTAACTGGGGAAGAAATTTTGAGGGGAACCTCAAAATTTCTACCAAATCTTCATTCAATAGTTTGGAAATAAACTTCAAAGAAATCCCCAGCACCGAGAGATCATACTCCACTTCAAAATACCAGTCTGAGGTGGATTAACCCCCAGCTGTGATAGATTTCTCGAAAAACATTTTTTGAACTCCCCAGCTGGGATGAGAAAGGATCTCCAAAGTCTGCCAGGAGTATGTTAGAAATGTCAAGGCCTCGAGTAAAGGAAATTCATTGAGCTAGCACATGACATGACGGGCAGAGAACTTTCAAAACTATCTTTTTTTCAAAATCTTTGTTTTCCAAAGAACTTGTTTGAAAAATCTTTACAACAGATTAGTTTTACTCCTTTATAATTTGACTTTGTCTTTTGTCTACCATTACCCAAGAGTCGAGGACGATGAGTACCCGAGAGTGGAAAGCACCCAAAAAATAAAAAGCAAGGAGCAAAAGATCGAAGGAGGTCAACACAGATCAGTTTCCCCAAAAACTAATAATTTTTCTGTGGATGCAGGTCATCCTAAAAAGTGTGTTAGAAATCAGCGAAAGTCCCTTGTTATCCAATGCGTTCAAAGAAATTCAATGAGACCAGATGCCTCAAAATTTGATGAGAAAATCCAAAACAGTGGGAAGAAGCCGAAAGAGGCAAAATCTCCTAGAATGGACAAACTTTCTTGTAGTTCGCAGGAACTACAAATGAGAGATCGGCGACATTCTCTGCCAATCCCCTGCAAGTTAGAAATAACCACGAACAGACGATGTTCGAAAATGGTACTTGTGGTTTTTCCCATAAGTGGGCACGACCATTTTATTCACATTTTAAATGAAAATTGTTTTGATTAGCTTCATAGACGTCGTCTTTAAAGTTTTTTAAGTTTGACTGCGGTCGCTAGTAAGAGCGATGTTGTGTCTACTAATTATTTGCCTTGAGCACAAGTACTCGCAAAGGAGTTAACATGGCAACATAAAAATCAAAGGTGATGTTTTCTGCAACTACTATACATGGTATTGCATGATCATCAACATCATCATATTTGTATATCATGAGGACCATGTTATAAGGACTATGTCATGAGGACCATGTCACAAGGACTATGTCAGAAAGACCATGTCACAAGGACCATGTCACAAGGACCATGTCGCAAAGACCATGTTGCGAGGACCATATCACAAGGACCGTCATCATCAAATATCACAGATATACATTCGTTGCGAAGACTATTTCCCTCTACTGGTCGGTTTCAAAGAGGATGATATTCAGAGGCGTCCCTAAGTCGCACTTGCTACACATGATCAATCCAAATGCATATTTATATACAGCATTGCGTAAGATAACAGAGTCTGACGTTGAGGATATTTGTGCTTCATCATTATTATGCCAAGTCTTGCATCCAACATATTTATATCCAATATCGCATGAGACACCAGAGTTTGACGTTGAGGATGTATTTGCTTCCTTATTATTATGCCGAGGCTAGCATATTTATATCCAATATCGCGTGAGACGGCAGAGTCTAATGTTAAGGATATTATTATTATCATACCAAGTCTGGCATCCAACATATTTATATCCAACATCACGTAAGACGGCAGAGTCTGACGTTAAGGATATATTTGCTTCATTATTATGCCATGACGACAGAGTCTGGCATTGAGCATATTTATGTTCGATATCGCGCAAGACAGTGGAGTCTGACTTCGAGGATATTTATGCACCCTTATTTATTTGAGACAACAAAGTCTCACACTGAAAGATGTTTATACATTTAAAAACATTGATCACCAGAAGATGCAACTATCTTTGATCGTGTGACAAAGGCCTTGTCATCTCGATGATCAAATAACGGTTGCCATCAAGGACAAAAGCATATAGTCTGAAGGATGTCTGCAAGACACCATCCAAATCGGACGATGAATTGGATCTCCTAAAGTTGGAAGGCCAAAGGTTATCTGTAAGTCACAACGATATCTGAAACCAGATAGTGTGCAAGATTGCTCAAAACTTGGTAGACTAAGAGTTATTTGTAAAATGCAGCGATATCTGAAATCGGATAGTGTGCAAGATCACCCAAAGATTGATAGTTCAAGGGTAATGCATAAGTTGCAATAATATCCAAAATTAGATAAAGTGCAAGACTACCGAAAATTGATAGTCCAAGGGTTATCTATAAGCCATGAAATATCCACGTTGATATTGTGCAGGACTACCCAAAGACTAGCAATTCAAGGGAAATCTGTAAGTCGCGTTACATCCAAGATCAGATAAAAGTGCAGGATTACCCAAAAAACTGGCAATTCGAAGGACATTTGTAAGCTGCCTCTATCCAAAGTTGGATGATGTGCAAGATTACTCAAAGCTGACAAATTAAGGGCATTTTTAAGTCGCCTCTATCCAAAGTCGGATGATGTGCTAAATTACCCAAAGCCTAATAATTCAGAGAATATTTGTTAGTCACATCGATACAGATGATGCGCGAGACTTACCTCAAAGGCGTATGCAAAGACTACTACCAACAGCCATAAAGGCTATCACATTTAAGAGAATGCCAGAAAAGGTCACGAGGACCTTCACGTCAAACGACCACGAGAGTCATCAAACTCAAAGATCACCATGTACAATTGCCATGAAGGCAATCCTATCCGATATCCACAAAGGCTATCATGTTTATTTGTCACGAAAGTTGCTATTTCCTAAGATAGAGACAAGAAAGGACAACATCTTCTTCAAGAAACAACATACGCGGAAAAATGAGGTACAAAGCTATCTCTCCCTATTGATCTACTTTATTACTAACCATTTTATTTTAAAATATTGCCGAGAATATCCGAAAGGATGAAAATCTTGAACCAAAATTACAAGTATCAAATACAACAAGAGACGTCACAACACGGGATTCGAACGTAACCCCAGGATGAGGTATGGCAAAGAAACTACTTCTTCAAATGGAATTATGTTACTACTAACAATTTTGTTTTGAGATATTGTCGAGAGCATTTGAGAAGGATGAAATTCTCAAAGCAAAACCACAGGTGCCGACTACACCAAAAAAGACGATCACAACATGGAACTTTTTCTTAGCAGCAAATTGGGACATAATCTGCAGAGGAATATCAAACTCTTTGGGCGCGAGTTGAGAATTGACTTCCACTTCAATCAAACCACACCCATGTCAGAAGGTATGTGGGTATTTTCCTATCATCGGGTCTTAATTTTGCATCCAGAGTAGTTTTTAAACTAACACTAGAAGCAATATTCTTTCTTTTCAAATACGAGTGACAATACACCTCCAATATTGGAAATTATGTCCAGGTAAAATCTTACCGATGGGTGTGAAGTGCACCACATTCATGGTTAAGAGGCTACAAGCCTCTTTTGCATAACTCAATTACTTGTCACTCATACCGAGCCAAAGGTTGTCTTAACATAAAGATGACCTTTTTTACCGATTGAGTTAAACTACTATGTAATGAACCTCCAGGTCATTTTCCATTTTCCATGCTTTATCTATGTTTTGAGCTTTCCCTCAGCGGATACAGGTCATTTATGACTTGCCGAGACTGATGGTACATTAGGTCGTTATAACCATTTTCCTATTTTTGCACTTAAGGTTGGTAAATCTTTGACTTCGATCAATTGTCTTGGCAAACGCACTCAGAATCAAATTCTGATAGTTTTGTTAGCTATGGAATAGAGATTTTGATCTAGTGGGACCATTGTTTTGGTTCTGAGTGTTTTTAGTTTGATTTTGTGTGGCTTTGTGTGTTTTGAAGTCAGTTTGGCTGGTAGGGTTGACTTTGGTCAAAATTCGGAGAAGACGACCTTGAATGGAAAGTCTATTAGTGCCATTAGCATTGGGATGTCGACTTTGGGCTAGAGGGACCTTTGGTTCTGGTCCCGAAGCTTTCGAACTTGTTTGTGGGTTTTGAGCTTTGAGTTGGGTTTGGGCGTGGGGCCAACTTTTCATTAAAATGATCTCCGTTGGGAGTTTCATCGATTTCATGGAGTTTGGAATGCCATTTTTGGTAGGGTAGCATGGTTGGGTTGTGTTCACGGGGTTTTGGATGAATACTGATGGTCCGTCAAAAGATTTTTGGACTTGGTCTTTTGCTGGTTACAGCATTAAGTTGTAGACAACTTTGCTCTTCACGATCGAGGGGATCCCACCTCGTTCGCGATGGTCTAGTTTCTTGACCATCACATTCGTAAAAGGTTCCTTCGCATTCGCGATATAGCCAACTAGGACCCATCTTGGCTTCCTCTTTGTGAATGGGGCCTGGACCATCGTGAAAATGATGGTTGGGCCAGTTGTTCTCCGTGAACACAGGGGTCCTATCGCGATCGCGATGAAGAACCCCTGGCAGTTATATTAAGTCCCAACTTCGTTTTCTCCTTCAAAATCTGATAAAACTCAATTGTTAAGCTCCAAGCTCCCAATTTCCAGCTCCCTTGCAAAGTATCTTTCACTCGGTAAGTTCCCTCGTCACCCTTCTCGTCATTTCGTGTAAGTTCTCATAATTCTTTCGCTAAATTTCCTTGTCGCTAAATTCTTAGAGTTGGGAAAATCTTGTGGAATCTAGTTTTTGAGGACTGCATGCTCCTAAATTTGTGCAACTCACCTCCGTTACGTGTTTCTCTTGTTGAGGTAGGTCCCCGCCTTTAAATTCCAAGCTTTCCATTTTAATCTTGAGAATTAGTAGCACTTTGGGGCTATTTTGGGCCCCAACACGAACCTCGTTTGTGCCCAAACTTTGGTCATGGGTTCCTTGACCCACTGCGAGCATAATTGTGATTTGGTTTTCTGTTTCATTGCCCGAGCCCCGAGGGTCATTTTTCCGACCTGATTTTCAGCTCGATTTTCCGTATAGAAATATGGGTGTGATTATTATCGTCTTGACACCTATTTTATGTTCTTTATAGTGTGGCAGCTTTATAAGGCTGTTCGAAAGGGGAAGGCACATGAGTGACGATTCGTGCTTGCACTTCGACTCCGAGGTAGGTTATGGTTTACCCATTTTAGACTGAGTTAGTTAGCTAATGTATATATGAATGTTACTGGAACGCTAGGTTGGATTTTAGATAGATGTTAGGCTTGAATCCTGTATATCATTTTAATTGGTTATTTCGGATCTTTAGCCTAGCACTGTATGTTATCCTTAGCCTAGGAGCTTGCTTCTTCTGTGTGACTAGTATAGAATCCTTAGCGTGTTTTTAGGTGGATTTAGAGGTAGAATAGAGTTTTTCCGTGATTGTCGCTTTTATTTTTGCTTTACCGCTTTACTCTATCATCATGTGTAACTGTGGGCTCGAGGCCATGGCTAGGATTTGGGCAGAGTTCGAGGTTTGTTCTCTTGGTTTTGAGGGTATTCTTTCCCTGTTTAATCTGATGGAGTGGTTCTTCCCTCTGTTATGAACATTCATACTCATATCACATGGCATATTATTGGTACATCATGGATGGTTTTTCAAAGGTTTTTTGTTTGAAACGAGACTTTACTATGGTTGTGGAGATTTTTGGAATTAAATAAAAATTACTTTGAATATTACTATGGGATTTTGGAAAGAAAAGGAAAACTACTATTTCATGCTTATATTTATAGTTCGATGCGGTATTTCGGACCATCGATGCGTTATTCTGGGTATTTTACTATTTTACATATATATATGCATAGTCCGATGTGGTATTCTGGGCGCCAGATATGGTATTTCGGGCACCCGATGTGGTATTCCGAGTTTATATTATATTGCATTCATATAGGCATCATTGTGCATCGCATTACATTTTCTTGGCATGTGGATTGACTCTGGTTTGGCTTGGTGTTGTTTCCCTTTCTCTTTTTGTTAATTGGCATATCTCCGGCTTTACAACAAGATTTAGGTGGATCCCTGTATAATTAGTTGCTTTCCTGTAATCTACTTATATATATATTATCTTTCTGCGCTCGATCGGCCTATGATGCCTACTGAGTACCCGTTGTCTTGGTACTCATACTACACTTTGCATCTCTTTTTCTGATACAACACCTAGTATGAGCCACCCTCGCTGATCTCCTGTCATTCGAGGCTAGTTGTTGTTCGGATCGCGGTGAGCTCCCAACGCTTTGAAGACTTTACCTGCTTTCCATCTTATATATCTTGTCTATATTTTGTATTTTGGATAGACAATACATGTTGTATAGCTACTCCTTACTTTAGTCACTCTTGTACTAGTGACACCAGGTCTGGGTTTTGTTCTCAAGTCTATTTTGTCTCGTTGGTCACTGTAGGGCCTTCTTTTGTATATTTTGTACGATGGTATGTATATATTCTATTTGCCCTATCTTTTCATCATATCTTCTGCTTTCTTTAGTTTAGTTATTATTTATTATCTTCTGCATGTTTGGGTTAGGCTTGTCTACTTGGGGAGTTATGTAGACGCCATTATGGCCCGGTTTCAGGTCGTGATAGAGGGGTATCAGAGCTCTAGGTTCACCGGTCTCACCAGTACAAGAGCAAAGTGTCTAGTAGAGTCTCGTGGATCAGTACGATGACGTTCATATCCAATGTATGAGAGGCTATAAGACATTCCCAAGGAAAGACTTTGTTTTGTTTAAGTCCTTATCGTGCTTACTTGATTTGGTCAATTTCTAACTATCTTTGTTTCACTCCTTCTCAGATGGTTCGGACGAGGTCTGCAACGGGTGAGGACGAGGCCCCTGCGCCAGCAGTTAGAGCCCCAGCTAGGGGATGGGGTAAAGGTCAACCTAGAGGTCGAGGTAGGGCATGGATTGCGGCGCGAACTCAGGACCAGGCTAGATTACCGTCACCAAAGCCTGAGTTTAGAGCGGATTAGGTTCAGTATGATCCGGAGCATGTAGGGACAACCCAACTTCCGATAGGTTTTGCAGCTACTCCAGTATTGCAGGACACCCTGGTTTGATTGTTTGGGTTTCTTGAGGGTATGACTCCACTAGCCACTTTGCAGAGCACTTCGATTGGTTCTCAGGTTCGAGGTAAGGCTTAGACTTCATCTTAGGCGGTAGCACAGGGTTCAGGAGCATAGCCTATTGCTGTGGCTCCCAGATTTGAGATACTACTGGTCTTTGCAGTTGCTCCCCCATTTACAGACATGCCAGTTATGTATTCTGGAGAGCAGAAAATGCTTGGTAGGTTCTTGAGATTGGTCCTTCGAGGTTTTCAGGTTGTTCTAGGGAGGATGCGCACGAGTTTCTAACTAGCTTCCAGGAGAGGTTACATAATTTTGGGTTAGTTGAGTCTCATGGAGCCGATTACACCGTGTTTCAGCTGGATGGTCCAGTGAAAAAGTGGTGGAGGTCATATGTTGCTTGTAGACCAGCCAGGTCACCTCCGCTTACTTGGAGTCAGTTCTCAGCACCCTTTCTGGAGAAGTATGTACCATGTAGTATGAGGGAGCATTTGATGGATCAGTTTGCTATGTTGGAGCAGGGCTCCATGACTGTGTCTGAGTATGAGGTTCGATTCTATCAGTTGTCCAGGCATGCCACTATGATTCTGCCCACCGAGCATGAGAGAGTACACCAGTTTTGCCGAGGTTTGACCTTGCACCTCCGCTTGGCCACAGAGGGTATGGTAGCGTTGAGTCAGTCTTTTATGGAGATAGTTGATCATGCCCGTACTATTGAGGGTATAGTTTGCGAGGCCCAAGGGGGCAGTGATAAGAGGCCGCCATCAAGGCAGTTTCAGCAGTTCACAGGGCCATGGTAGGGGATACTATGGTAAAGGTCAGCACCAGCAGCATTTCCAGCCGAGCTGCCTGTTCAGGCGACATTACAGACTACTGAGGGTCAGAGTAGCCAGAGTCTCATTCCTGCTCCCCGAGGTGGTCTTTCAGGGTCTACAGGTCATGGTGGTCATTCTAATTTGGCCGTGTCTTCACAGTGGAGTACCTATGGTCGGGGTTTTTATGAATGTGGTGAGATAGGCCACTTTGCTAGAGAGTGCCCATTGGTACCGCATCCTATTCGACAGGATCCATTGGTTCAGGCCCCCAGGGCTCCAGCACCTCCATCTAGAGGCAGTTCACAGGGTAGTAGGGGTGGTCCCTAGGGTACTAGAGGTAGCTCTCAGTCCGGTAGGTCAGGTGGTCATGGTGGTCGGGGCCACATGTATGTAGTTTCGGGCCGGACAGAGGTTGAGGCTTCAGATGCTGTGATCACAGGTACGATCTCCATTTGTCATCAGTCAGCTTCTGCTTTGTTTGATACGGGGTCTACATTCTCATATGTATCTGCTTATTATACTACTCGTCTGGAGTCTGCTTGTGAGTTCTTGCATGTGCCCTTGCGTGTATCTACCCCAGTAGGTGATTCTTTAGTAGTGGATCAGGTGTATCGGGATTGTGTGGTGACTATCTTTTTGGTATGACATGTGGGTTGACTTGGTTGTCCTTGATATGGTTGATTTCGATGTGATCTTAGGCATGGATTGGTTGTCTCCTTATCATGCGGTCTTGGATTATTTCACCAAGACCGTTACTCTTTGGATGCCTGGTATCCCTTCTATCATATGAAATGGAGCCTATAGCCATATGCCGAGGGGAGTGATATCATTTCTGAGCGCCCAGTGGCTGGTTGGGAAGGGGTGCATAGCTTATCTTGCCTACGTCCATGATACTAGTTCCACCACACCTCTCCTTGAGTTTGTTCCTGTGGTTTGCGAGAATTTGGATGTATTTCCTTCTGATCTTCCGGGTCTTTCTCCTGATCGTGATATTGATTTTTGTATCAATGTCGAGCCGGGCACCAAGCCCTTTTCCATTCTTCCATATCGAATGGCACCTGCTGAGTTGAGGGAGCTTATGGATCAGCTCCAGGATATTTTTAGTAGAGGTTTCATCAGGCCCAATGTGTGTCCGTGGGGTGCTCCAGTTCTGTTTGTGAAGAAGAAGGACAGGTGTATGCGTGTGTGTATCGACTACATGCAGGTGAATAAGGTGACAATTAAGAAAAGATATCTGATGCCGTGTATTGATGACTTATTTGATCATCTACAGGGTGCAACAGTGTTCTCTAAGATAGATTTGAGGTCCGGTTATCACCAATTGTGGATTAGGGCTGAGGACATCCCAAAGACTGCATTTAGGACTCGATACGTCCATTATGAGTTCCTAGTCATGTCTTTTGGGTTGACTAATGCCCCAGCAGCATTTATGGAGTTGATGAACCGTGTATTTAGTGCTTACCTGGATTCATTTGTGATTGTGTTCATCGAAGATATTCTGATTTATTCGAAGAGTAGGGAGGAGCATGAAGAGCATCTTAAAGTTGTACTTCAGGCTTTGCGAGACCACTAGTTGTATGCCAAATTCACTAAGTGTGAGTTTTGGCTTGAGTCTGTGGCATTCTTGGGGCACGTGGTGTCCAAGGATGGGATTATGGTAGATCCAACAAAGATTGCAGCAGTTCATGATTGGTCTAGGCCTACTTCTCCTACCGAGTTTTGCAGTTTCATCGGGTTGGCAGGTTATTACAAATGGTTTGTGGAGGGATTTTCTTCGATAGAAGCTTCGTTGACTAGATTGACTCAGAAGAATGTTCCCTTCCAGTGGTCAACTGAGTATGAGGCGAGCTTTCTGAAGCTCAAGGCCTTGTTGACTTCAACTCTGATTCTTACTCTTCCGGTCGAGGGTCAGGGTTTCACCATATATTATGATGCATTGGGTATTGGGTTGGGTTGTGTGTTGATACATCAGGGTCGGGTTATTGCTTATTCTTCTAGACAGCTGATGGTTCATGATAGGAACTACCCCACACATGACTTGGAGTTAGCAGCGGTAGTCTTCGCTTTGAAGATGTGGAGGCATTATCTTTATGGAGTGCATTGTGAGATCTTTACCGACCATCGTAGTCTTCAGTACATTTTCATCCAGAAGGATATAAATTTGAGGCAGCATAGGTGGTTGGAGATACTGAAGGACTATGACATCTCTATTCTCTATCATCCGGGTAAGGCAAACATGGTAGCAGATGCCTTGAGCTGGAAGGAGGTGAGTATAGGTAGCTTGGATTTCTTAGCTAGGGAGGAGAGACCTTTAGCTTGGGACATCCAGTCCTTGGCTAATAGGTTGGTTCGACTTGACATTTCTGAGTCGGGCCATATTCTTGCCTGTGTTGAGGCTAGGTCTTCCTTGTTGGAGCAAATTTAGGCACAACAGTTTGATGATGCTAGATTAAGGATCATTCATGACAAGGTGATGAGTGGTGAGGCTAGTAAGGCAACTTTAGATTCAGAGGGTGTTCTGAGGATCGAGGGTCGTATCTGTATTCCTAGAGTTGGTGACTTGGTCAGATTCATACTGGAGGAGGCTCACTATTCTAGATATTCCATTCATCCCAGGGCAGCTAAGATGTATCGTGACTTGAGGAAGCACTACTGGTGGTGCGGGATGAAGAGGGATATTTCAGCTTTCATTTCCAGGTGCTTGAACTATCAGCAGGTGAAGTTCGAGCACCAGAGGCCAGGTGGTTTATCACAGCGGCTGCCCATTCCGGAGTGGAAGTTGTAGTGTATATCCATGGACTTTGTGGTCAGATTGCCACATACTTTGCGGAGATTTGATGCTATTTGGGTTATCGTGGATAAGTTCACGAAGTCTGCCCACTTCCTGCCGGTTTAGACTTCTTACAGTTCCGAGAGTTTGGCCCAGATCTATATTCGAGAGATTGTCCATTTACATGGGGTGTCAGTTTCTATCATTTCCGACCGAGGTATTTAGTTCACTTCGCACTTCTGGAGGTCTATTCAGAGAGAGTTAGGTACCAGAGTTGAGCTTAGCACTACTTTTTATCCATAGATAGACGGCCAGTCATAGCATACTATTTAGGTTTTGGAGGACATATTGCAAGCCTGCATTATTGATTTTGGGGGTCAGTGGGACCAGTGTTTAGCCTTGGCAGAGTTTACATATAATAAAAGTTACCATTCTAGCATCCAGATGGCTCCGTTCGAGGCTTTATATGGTAGGCGGTGCAGATCTCCGGTGGGTTGGTTTGATGCTTTTGAGGTTAGGCCGTGAGGTACTGATTTGCTTCGTGATTCTATGGATAGAGTTCGGGTTATTCAGGAGAGGCTTCGTACTGTTCAGAGTAGGCAGAAGAGTTATGTTGACCGGAGAGTTAGAGATCTCGAGTTTATGGTTGGTGACAGTGTGTTCCTTCAGGTATTGCCCATGAAGGGCATGATGCAGTTCGGGAGGAAGGGTAAGCTAAGTCCGAGGTTCATTGGTCCATTTGAGATCCTTTACTGTATTGGAGAGATTGCTTATGAGTTGGCCTTGCCTCCTGCTCTTTCTAGTGTTCATCACGTGTTTCATGTTTCTATGTTGCAGCGGTACATTCCGGATGAGTCTCACACGCTTCAGTAGGAGTTGGTTCAGTTGGACAAGTCTTTGGCATTCGAGGAGGAGCCTGTTGCTATTTTGGACAGGCAGGTTAGGAAGTTGAGGCCTAAGGAGATTCCACCAGTTAAGGTTCAGTAGCTGCATCGTCCTATTGAGGAGGCTACTTGAGAGATAGAGATCGACATGCGAAACTGTTATCCCCGCCTTTTCGAGTCTTCGAATACTATCCTTTTGCTAACTTTTGCGAACAAAAGTTCTTTTAGAAGTGGATGTTGTAATGACCCTCTAGGTTATTTTTTGCTTTTCATGTTTTTTCTGCATTTTGAGCTTTCCCTCAGAGGCTACAGGTCATTATGACTTGCTGGGACTGACGGTCCGATGCCCGGGCTATCCATTAGGTCGTTATGACCATTTCCCTGTTTTGGCACTTAAGGTTGGTAAATCTTTGACTTCAGTCAACTTTCTTGGCAAACGCACTCAGAATTAAATTCTGACAGTTCCGTTGGCTCCGGAATGGGGATTTTGGTCTAGTGGGACCATTTGTTTGGGTCTGAGTGTTTTTAGTTTGGTTTTGTGTGGCTTTGTGTGTTTTGAAGTCAGTTTGGCTGGTAGGGTTGACTTTGGTCAACATTCGAAGAAAACGGCCTCGGATGGAAATTCTGTCAGCGCCGTTAGCTTCGAGATGTTAACTTTGGCCTAGAGAGACCTTTGGTTCTGTTCTCGAGGCTTCAAGACTTGTTTGTGGGTTTTGAGTTTTGAGTTGGTTTTGGGCGTGGGACCCACTTTTTATTAAAACAATCAACGTCGGGAGTTTCGTCGATTCCATTGAGTCTGGAATGCCGTTTCTAGTAGGGTAGCATGGTTGGGTTGTGTTCACGGGGTTCCGGATGAATCTTGAGGGTCCGTCGGAAAATTTTTGGACTTGGTATTTTGCTGGTTGCTGCATTAAGTTGCAGACAACTTCGCTCTTCGCGATCGTGAGGACCCAATCGCGTTTTCGATGGTCTAGTTTCTTGACCATCGCATTCGCGAAGAGTTCCTTCGCATTCATGATGTAGCCGGCTAGGACCCGGCTTGGCATCCTCTTCGTGAATACGTCCTGGACCATCGCCAACGCGATGGTTGGGCCAACTGTTCTCCGTGAATGCGAGGATCCTATCGCAATTGCGATGAAGGACCCCTAGCAGTTATATTAATTCCCAACTTTTCTTTCTCCTTCAAAATCTGATAAAACTCCATTGTTAAGCTCCAAGCTCTTAATTTCCAGCTCCCTTGCTCAGTATCTTTCACCCGGTAAGTTTCCTCGTCACCCCTCTCCTCATTCCGTGTAAATTCTCGTAATTCTTCCGCTAAATTTCCTTGTTGTTAAATTCTTAGAGTTGGGGAAATCTTGTGTAATCTGGTTTTTTGGGACTGCATGCTCCTAAATTTGTGCAACTCACCTCCGTGACGTGTTTCTCTTGTTGAGGTAGGTCCCCGCCTTTAAATTCCGAGCTTTTCGTATTAATCCTGTGAATTAGTAGCACTTCGGGGCTGTTTTGGGCCCCGAAATGAACCATGTTTGCAGCCCAAACTTTGGGCATGGGTTCCTTGACCCACCGCAAGCATAATTGTGAATTTGGTTTTTTGTTTCCTTGCGCGGGCCCCGAGGGTCATTTTTTCGACCCAATTTTTGGCCTGATTTTTTGTATTGCAATATGAGCATTATTCTCATCTTGACACCTAGCTTATGTTCTTGATAGCGTGGTAGCTTTCTGAGGCTATTTGGAAGGGAAAGGCACACGAGTGATAGTTCGTGCTAGTAGTTCGACCCCGAGGTAGGTTACGGTTTACCCTTTTTAGACTGAGTTAGTTAGATAATGTATATATGTATGTTACTGGAATGCTAGGTTGGATTTTAGATAGACTTTAGGCTTGAATCTTGTATATCATGTTAATTGGCCATTTCGGATCTTTAGCCTAGCATTGTATGTTATCCTTAGCCTAGGAGCTTGCTTCTTTTATGTGACTAGTATAGAACCCTTAGCGTGTTTTTAGGTGGCTTTAGAGGTAGAATAGAGTTTTTATGTGATTGTCGCTTTTATTTCTGGTTTACCACTTTACTCTATCATCGTGTGTAACTGTGGGTCCGAGGCCATGGCTAGGATTTGGGCGGAGTTCCAGGTTAGTTCTCTTAGTTTGGAGGGTATTCTGGCCCTGTTTGATCTGATGGCGTGGTTCTTCCCTCTGTTGTGAACATTCATACTTATATTGCATGGAATATCAATGGTACATCATGGATGGTTTTTCAAAGGTTTTTGGTTTGAAACGAGACTTTACTACAGTTGTTGAGATTTCTTGACTTAAATAAAAATTACTTTAAATATTATTACGGGATTTTGGAAAGAAAAGGAGAACTACTATTTTATGCTTATATTTATAGTCCAATGCGGTATTCTGGACCCCCGATGCGTTATTCCGCATATTTTACTATTTTACATATATATATATATATGCATAGTCTGATGTGGTATTCCGGGCGCCCGATGAAGTATTCCGGGTTTATATTATATTGCATTCATATATGCATCATCGTGTATCGCATTACATTTGCTTGGTATATGGATTGACTCTGCTTTGTCTTGGTGGTGTTTCCCTTTCTCTTTTTGTTTATTAGCATGTCTTCGACTTTATAACTAGATTTAAGTGGATATCTGTATAGTTAGTGTCTTTCCTATAATCTACTTATATATATATTATCTTTCTGCGCTTGGTGGGCCTATGATGCCTACTGAGTACCCATTGTCTTGGTACTCATACTACACTCTCCATCTCTTTTTCTGATGCAGCACCTAGTATGAGCCACCCTCGCTGATCTCCTGTCATTCGAGGCCCGTTGTTGTTCAGATCGCGGTGAGCTCCCGGCGCTTTGGAGACTTTACATGCTTTCCATCTTGTACATTCTGTCTATATTTTGTATTTTGGATAGACAGTACCTGTTGTATAACTACTCTTTACTTTAGTCGTTCTTGTACTAGTGACACCAGGTCCAGGTTGGTTCTTGAGTCTGTTTTGTCTCGTTGGTCACTTTAGGGCCTTCTTTTGTATATTTTGTACGATGGTATGTATATATGCTATTGGCCCTATCTTTTCATCATATCTTCCGCTTTCTTTAGTTTAGTTATTATTTATTATCTTCCGCATGTTTGGGTTAGACTTGTCTACTTAGGGGGTTATGTAGACGCCATCATGGCCCGGTTTTGGGTCGTGACATACAAGCAGCCTGATTCCCTAAGCTTGGGATATATAGGCGGGCTCTATATTAAAAACTCTGCTGCATTCCAAACTCTCCCCAATCATCCTATTCCCCAGCTTTCCGGTCTCTCTGAACTCTGAAATTGGAATAGTTCAAAATTCTTTGAAAATCGTGCGTAAAATTGAGCATCTTGAACTACAAGTGGTCTGAGTTCTCATATAGCCTGAGATATTAGGAAACTCGATAACGGAGTTCGGTCATGATTCCTTGAAATTCATGCTAGAACCAACCGTCGTCTGAAGATGAATCTGTGGTCAGAAAAAATTGGGAACGTCAATTCCCTTTGCCCAGGGTTCCTTACATCCACCCTACCCAAAGGGAGGGACAGTTGTTGACACCTAATTTTTACCCTCCACATTATAAATTAATCTTGAGCCTTTTTTGAATTTTAAATAATTTTTTTAAATAATTATTTTATAAAAGGATGAAACATTTTTCAAATCATCTTTATAATAGTTTTGAGTAAGAATTTATATTTCATATTTAATTATGTGGAATTTATATGAGTTTACTTAAGAAACTATTCTAAAGTTTAATGTCATAAGAAATTCTTTTTAAAATCAAAATGTGCTTAATTTCCTCCAAATTAATTTAAAATGAGAGATTAATTGAATAGTTAATTTCATAATTTGTTATGTACGTTAACTATTTCAAACCGTTTAAATTTAATGAAAAGCTCAAGTGATTAATTGTAATTAGTTCGTCTTTATTCCTATCCTAGCCTAATTTCTTAAAACTATTTAAATGCTAGCCGAATTTTATCAATCTACTCTCAATTTGGCTGTCTCCTAAAGGTTGGAGGCCACATTTACAAAATGTGGTCATTATTTAAATGGCCCTTCACCAGCTTTGTTTCAGCCAATATTTGGGCTCAAAACAAATTCCCAACCCACCTAATCCCACTTCTAACTCCCCTGACCCGCTCAAATCCAGCCCACCACTAAACACACCCCTTTATTTCTCATTTCTCTTTTCTCCTCAAACAACTCACACCTCAAACGACCCCTTATCTCCTATCTCTCTCTCTCTCTCTCTCTTTGTTGTTCTTCACAGACAACAATAATAACGAAACCCATATGAGCCTCTCCGTCAACAATAGTACCAAACGATGACCAAAAACACCAGCAAACGACTTCAATCTCTGAGAAACGTTACCCCTCCATCAAATTCCCTTTGTTTTTATTTATTTATATGAAAGTGCCTTGCTGGAAGATTCTATAAGAACCTGGAACCATCCTAGGTGTCCTCAACGTTCATACCCCCTTCAAAATTGAATAGAACTTTGAATGTACTTAGCATGCAGGATATATGCTAAGTTGTACAATATAAAGATATTCATGAAATAAACATGCTGCAAATAAGCTGAGAGCTGAACTAAATGCAATGACCAAGTATGAATCATGAGGTAACATGCTGAGCTGAATACTGATAATACATTATGCTGGATACAAGGTCACTGCAAATAAGAGTCTGACTGTGGGAGGCACTACTAACCGACATACTCCAAGCTGAGCTAACTGTGGGGCCAACTTGTAACCCTGGATCGAAGGGGGTTCATACCTTGCCAAGGGTACGAACAAGTCTGACATGGATCCACTACTGGTGTCTACAAGGGACAAGGGTGTCAAGCCTAATCTGAAGGGTGACCCCTTTAGAACTTACGGTGGCACCGCAGTTCTGGAACTTAGGGATTTCTGCTAAAGGTCTCAGCCTAAAATTGACGGGTGAGCCTTCATCCCTTAGTTCACTCGGTGCTAAGTTTACTCCCAACTGAATATAAAGCGATAATGCGACTGTAATACTGGATAGCTCAAAGTACTGATATAATCTGAGAATGCAACATAATATATGCTGAAAGATATGGCATTCAAATTCTGAAGCATGATTGTCTGACTAGTCTGCCTAGCAAGTATAATTTATGAGATACTAGAATTAACACAGGCTAGGGTTTCTGAGTTCTATACATGAAACCTTGCCAATCCTCCAAGAAACATGTAATTGAAATTATGAGAACTATAGCAGCTAAATTTCAATAAATTCCTAAGATTTAAGAACCCTAGGTCTGAACATAACATGGTGAAACTGAAGGAACTGACTGAATTCTAGGGACTTACTGGGTGAAAGGAACCCACTAGTGAAATCCCACATACCTAGATGAAGATTTTACGGTTGAACCTTTGGATTCTGAGAGAAACTTGGAGGAAACCCTTTTTTTGCCTTTTCCTTGAGAGAGCGTTCTGTTCTTGAGATATTTTCTAAGTACAAATGATTTTGGAATAATGAGGGAAAATAGAGTTAAAAACTCTTTAATTACTCCCAAAGCGACTTAGGGTCGAAATTAAAATAACTAGAAAAGACTGGAATACCCCTGGGGAAGTTTAAAAGAATCTGCAGAAAATCGCGCTCAAGGACTACGGTTGAGAACGATGGATCATCCTTCGGAACGACGGTCCATTATTTGAACCGTGGTCCCTGGGATCAGAGCTGAGGGTCTACTAGATTTTGAACTACGGTTCAGGACGATGGGTTGTTCTTCTGAACAACGGTCTGTTGTCTGAACTGTGGTTCCTGGGAAGAATTTACTAAGCTGCTGAATCTTGAACTACAGTTCAGGACGACAGGACGTTCTTCTTAACAATGGTCCATTGTCTGAACTGTGGTTCCTGAGAAGAATTTACTAATCTACTGGATCAGGGATTACAGTTGAGAACGACGAACCGTTCTTCTGAATGACGGTCCATGTTTGAACCGTGGTTCCTGGGGCAGAATAGATAGGCTACTGTTTCAGGGATTACGGCTCCCAATGACGGACCGTTCTTCTGAATGATGGTCCATTGTTGGAATCATGACTTCTGGGAACTTAAACTTTTCTCTGAAATTTTATTTTCTACTGGTTTTCTGAGCTTAGTCTAAGCTTGGAAGTTCTGGGGTGTTACAATATCTCCCTCTTGGGATCATTCATCCTCGAATGAAGATAAAATAAGCTGAGTTTGGAGGGAAAGAGCTGCAATCCCTACCAATGGAGTACTAGAAACTGATATCTAGCTGAACTGAGTTCCATGAACATGCAAGTATGCTGAAATGCAAGGAAAACTGATGGAACAAGGTACTGGGACTGAATTACACAAGAGTGAACTGAGAGACTGAATAGGAACTATTTACCTCAAGTTGAAACTGAATCGGAGGGAAAGAGGTGAGGGTACTTGGACATCATGACTACTTCTGTTTCCCAAGTCGCTCCCTCTACGGACTGATTTCTCCATAAAACTTTAACCTATGCAATTTCCTTATTCCTCAACCTACGAACCTGACGGTCAAGAATTTCAACTGGAACCTCCTCATAGGTTAGGCTATCCTTCACAGCCACACTCTCTAAGGGTACTATCGATGTTGTATCACCCACACATTTCTTCAAGAGAGATACATGGAAGACCGGATGAACTGCTGCTAGTTCTGATGGTAACTCTAACTCGTAGGCCACATTACCAACCCTTTTTTAGGATTCTGTAAGGACCTACATATCTGGGACTGAGCTTTCCTTTCTTTCCGAACCTCATTACACCCTTCATGGGTGATACTTCAAGGAAAACCCAATCATCTACCTAAAACTCTAAGTCTCTCTTCCTAATATCTGCATAGGATTTTTGACGACTCTGAGCTGTCTTCAACCTCTCCCTGATGAGTTGAACTTTCTCCATAGTCTCATGTACTGAATCTGGTCTGATCAAGGCTGATTCCCCTACTTCGAACCAACTGACAGGTGATCTGCACCTACGCCCATAAAGTGCCTCATATAGGGCCATCTAAATGCTGGAATGGTAGCTGTTATTGTAGGCAAACTCTATGAGAGGCAGGTGATCATCCCAACTACCCTTGAAATCGATCACGCAAGCTCTCAACATATCCTCTATAGTCTGAATGGTACGCTCTACCTGACCATCCGTCCGCGGATAAAATGTTGTGCTGAGCTTTACCTGAGTACCAAGACCTCTCTGAAATGACTTCCAGAAGTGTGATGTAAACTGGGGACCTCTATCTAAGATGATAGACAAAGGAACCCCGTGCAACCTGACTATTTCGCTGATGTAGAGTCTGGCATAATCCTCCGCTGAGTCTGTAGTTTTGACTGCTAAGAAGTGAGCTGATTTAGTGATTCTATCCACTATCACCCAAATGGAATCATGATGCCTGTGAGTATGGGGTAGAACCGTTATGAAATCCATGTTAACCACTTCCCACTTCCAAGTAGGAATGCTAATCTCCTGAGTCACGCCTCATGATTTCTGATATTATACCTTTACCTGCTGACAGTTGGGGCACCTAGCCATAAAATTTGCTATGTCTCTCTTCATGTCGTTCCACCAATAGACTCCCCGTAGGTCACGGTACATATTAGTGGCGCCGGGATGAATGGAATATCTAGAGTTATGGGACTCTGTAAGGATCTGCTGTCTCAACTCACCCACATTTGGAACACACAGTCGACCCTGATAATGAAGTACACCATCCCCCTTTGGGAGAAGACCTCTACTCTTTGCTGATGAACTGCACCCTTCAGCTGAAGTAGTACTGGATCACTGTCTTGCTTCTCCTTAACTTCAGCTACCAATGAAGATTCTGATCCATTCTGAACTATCACACCACCATATGTCGTGTCCATAAGGCAAACTCCTAGGAGAGCAAGACGATGAACATTTTTGACCAGTTCTCTCTTCTCTTCCTCAACATGAGATACGCTACCCATAGACAGTCTACTGAGAGCATCAACCACTACATTAGCCTTACCCAGATGGTAGAGCATATTCATATCATAATCCTTGTGGAACTCAATCCATCTCCTATGACAAAGATTCAACTCTTTCTGGGTGAACACATACTGAAGGCTCTTGTGATCTGTGAATACATCAACATGAACACCATACAGATACTGCCTCCAAATCTTTAGGGAAAACACAATCGCTGCAAGCTCGAGGTCATGAGTCGAGTAGTTTTTCTCATGGGCATTAAGCTATCTGGAAGCATATGCTATGACCTTACACTGCTGCATCAAAACACAACCTAAGCCGACTCTGGATGCATCATAATAAACCACGTAACCATCTGAACTATCTGGTAGAGTCAGGACAGGAGCTGTAGTCAACCTGGTCTTTAGTTCTAAGAAACTATTCTCACACTCTTCTGACCACTAAAACTTGACCTTTTTCTGAGTCAACCTAGTCAATGGGGAAGTTATGGATGAAAATCCTTCTACGAACCTCCTTTAATAGCCAGCCAAACCCAAGAAGCTTCTGATGTCTGTCAGAGAGATGGGTCTGGGCCATCCCTTTACTGCCCCAATTTTCTGAGAATCGACTCAGATGCCATCACTAGACACTACATGACCAAGGAAAGTGACTGACTGCAATCGGAATTCACACTTGCTGAACTTAGTGAATAACTGGCGGTCCTTGAGGGTCTGGATAACAAACCTCAGATGAGTCGCGTGCTCCTCCTCATTTTGAGAATAGACAAGGATATCATCATTAAAGACAATAACGAACAGGTCCAAATACTGCTTGAATACCCTGTTCATTAGGTCCATGAAAGCTGTAGGAGCATTGGTTAGTCCAAAAGACATAACAACAAATTCATAGTGACCATATCGAGTCCTGAAGGCTGTCTTCGAGATGTCACTATCTCTGACTCTGAGCTGATGATAGCTGGATCTGAGGTCTATCTTGGAAAAATGACTAGCGCCCTGAAGCTGGTCGAACAAGTCATCAATCGTGGGGATAGGATATTTATTCTTGATTGTGACCTTGTTCAACTAACGGTAGTCAATGCACATTCTGAGAGAACCGTCCTTCTTACGCACGAACAATACTGGAGCACCCAATGGAGATATGCTGGGTCTGATAAAGCCCTTATCTAGAAGGTCTTTCAACTGTTCTTTCAATTCCTTAAGCTCAGCTGGAACCATTTTATAAGGAGGAATTGAGATGGGCTGGGTATCTGGAAGGAGATCAATTCCAAAGTCAATTTCCGTTTCTAGGGAAACTCCAAGAAGATCTTCCGGGAATACTTCTGGAAACTCACTGACTACTGGAACTGACTCAAGAGTTGAGATTTCGGAGTTTGAATCCTTAACCTGGACAAGGTGATAGATATACCCTTTGGAGATTTTTTTCTGGCCTTACGGTAGGAGATGAAATGACCTATAGGCACTGAGCTACTACCCTTCCACTCTAGGATTGGTTCTTTAGAAAACTGAAATCGAATGATCCTAGTTCTACAATCGACTGAGGAATAATAGGAATGTAACCAATCAATGCCTAGAATTATATCAAAGTCTACTATTTCTATCTCTTCAAGATCTGCTGAGGTGACTTTCTGGGAAACTGTGACTGGGCAATTTTGGTATACCCGTCTAGCTATAACTGGGTCACCAACTAGAGTAGAGAGTGATAAAGGTTCTAGGAGAGTTTGTGGACTGACATCAAAGTTTACTGCTATATATGTAGTTATAAAGGATAGTGTAGCCCCTGGGTCTAGCAAGGCATAAACATCAGTATTAAAGACTCGTAACGTACCCGT
Organism: Jaltomata sinuosa; assembly: GCA_003996215.1. Lineage (NCBI taxonomy): Eukaryota > Viridiplantae > Streptophyta > Magnoliopsida > Solanales > Solanaceae > Jaltomata > Jaltomata sinuosa. The sequence goes on from QJPP01004172.1 coordinate 97,674, forward strand.
GATCATATCCGGAGAGTCCTCTTGCTCTTGTCGATCCTATAGAGCATACAACCTATTTTAGTGCTAACCACCACCTGTACCAGAAGAGGCACCCTACTGAGTAGGATGACCTACTGGAGCTGTCGTAGAGTTGGTTTGACCCTGCGAACGGGTGTCCCTGCCATTCTGAGAATTTTCAGGGAACTCCCTCATCCTATGTCCTGGCTTCCCACACCCAAAGAAATTTCCACTACCTGCTAGGCACTCACCCTAGTGGTTCCTACCACACTTTTTGCACACTGAGTTAGTGCGCCCACTAGTAACTGTACCTTGGGACTTAGAGCCAGACGCTCTATCCCGATGGTCCTTCCTGAACTTGGGCACTGGGGCACTAGCAGAAGATGGAGCTGGAGTCGAATTCCTCTGACGGTTTTGAAAGCGGATTCTACCCTTTGACCTTTGCTGAGAGTGGCTATACTCACCTGTCCTAGCCCTCTTTGCATCACTTCCCCTTTCCTTGATCTTTTCCTCCTCCATCTGTTGAGCATAAGTAACTAACCTGGAGAAGTTCATTTCTTTCACGAGCATTGCAGTATTGCATTCCTTGACCACATCATCGGATACACCTGACACGAACTTACTCATACGAGCTCGAGGGTCAGCTACTATTACGGGAGCATACCTGGACAACTGCGTGAACTTCAAAGCATAGTCCGTTATACTCATACCATCCCGCCTCAAGTTGATGAACTCCTGAACCTTAGCTTCCCTAAGCTCTAGTGGGAAGAACTTGTCCAGGAAACCAGTCCTAAAAATATCCCAAGTCATTGGTCCTGCATTGGCACAACGGGATTCCTTTCACTGCTGATACCAAATGTAAGCCACTCCCTTCAGCTGATAAGTGACCAAGTCTGCACCCTCGACTAGAGTGACACCCATAATGTCAGTGACTTTCTGAATGTCCTCTAAGAACTCTTCGGGATCCTCTTCTGACTAGGACCCATAAAACTCTACAGGGTTCATCCAACTGAAGTCCCTGATTCTGGCTGCAGCAGCATTAAACTGAGGTGGAGCTGGTGCGACAGCTTGTTAGTTGACCTGGGCGGTTATGGATTGAGCGAGCACTTAGTAAGTAGCCCTGAATTCAGCATGCATAACCTGCTCGTTCAACGGATCCACTGGAGCTGCTGGCTGATTCCTAGCATTTGCTCTTCTGGGAGGCATTTTTCTGAAATATGAAGGGCATGAGTTAGAACAGAGGAGAATTTTAAATAGAGTTCATTCTCTATAGCACGAACTGGAAATGAAAGAAGGGAAGTTATTCCTAATGGCATCTCATAGCTTCTCCCCTATAGGTGTGGCGTGCTTCACACCCATGAAGAAGACTCTACTCGGCGCGACTTTCAGACACCCTAAGCCACTTGAACCTGATGCTCTGATACTAAGCTTGTCATGCCCCGAGGCTACCCCCTGGACGCAACATGGTGCTTAGAGTCACGAGTGACCCCAAGCTAACCCATGGCATGGCATATCTATACAAAAAAAATAATTTAAGGCATGCACTGTGTGGAAAATAAAAACAGTTTTAAATATCTGAAAATAGGGGGAGTCCAAAAGACTGAATATAAATATAATAGTGTTGGATGAAAGCAACACCAACACTGTTGAATCTAATCTATGTCTGAATCCATCTAGCTGAAATAGGAGTTGCTGGGACATGCCCCACAGCTAATTCTAATAAATCTGAAACTAGAAATAAATATTGAACAGAGCATGTCTATGGTTCTCGGACTAATGAGGACTCACCAAATGAGCTGCTGAATATGGATCGGAAGTCGAACTAAACACAGTCTGGATGCTGAGTGCCTGAACCTACATCATAAAATGATGTAGCACTAAAGTATACAATATTACTTTGAATGTACTGAGCATGCAGGATATATGCTAAGCTGGATAATATAAAGATAATCATGAAATAATACTGCTGCAAATAAGATGAGAGCTGAACTGAATGCAATGACCAAGTATGAATCATGAGGTAACATGCTGAGCTGAATACTGATAATACATATGCTGGATACAACGTCACTGCAAATAAGAGTCTGACTGTGGAGGCACTACTAATCGACATACCCCAAGCTGAGCTAACTGTGGGGCCAACTTGTAACCCTGGATGGAAGGGTGTTCATACCTTGCCAAGGGTACGAACAAGTCTGACGTGGATCCACTACTAGTCTCCGCAAGGGACAAGGGTGTCAAGCCTAATTTGATGGGTGACCCCTTTAGAACTTATGGTGGCATCGCAATTCTGGAACTTACGGATTTCAACTAAAGGTCTCAGCCTAAAATTGACGGGTGAGCCTTCATCCCTTAGTTCACTCGGTGCTAAGTTTACTCCTAACTGAATATAAAGCGACAATGCGACTGTAATACTGGATAGCTCAAAATACTGATACAATCTGAGAATGCAACATAATATATTCTGAAAGATATGGCATTCGAATTCTGAAGCATGATTGTCTGACTAGTCTACCTAGCAAGTATAATTTATAAGATACTGGAATTAACACAGGCTAGGGTTTCTGAGTTCTATACATGAAACCTTGCTAATCCTACAAGAAACATGTAATTGAAATTATGAGAACTATAGCAGCTAAATTTCAATAAATTCCTAAGATTTAGGAACCCTAGGTCTGAACATAACATGGAGAAACTGAAGGAACTGACTAAATTCTAGGGACCTACTGGGTGAAAGGAACCCACTAGTGAAATCCCACATACCTGGATGAAGATTTCACGGTTGAACCTTTGGATTCTGAGAGAAACTTGGAGGAAACCCTTTTTCTGCCTTGTCCTTGAGAGAGCATTCTGTTATTGAGATATTTGCTAAGTACGAATGATTTAGGAGTAATGAGGGAAAATAGAGTTAAAAACTCTTTAATTACTCCCAAAGTGACTTAGGGTCAAAATTAAAATAACTAGAAAAGATCGGAATACCCCTGAGGAAGTTTAAAAGAATCTGCAGAAAATTGCGCTCAGGGACTACGGTTGAGAACGATGGACCGTTCTTCAGAACAGTGGTCCGTTGTTTGAATCGTGGTCCCTGGGATCAGAGCTGAGGGTCTAGTGGATTCTTAACTACGGTTCAGGATGATGGGCCGTTCTTCTGAACAATGGTCTGTTGTCTGAACCATGGTTCCTGGGAAGAATTTACTAAGCTACTGGATCTTGAACTACGGTTCAGGACAACGGGCCGTTCTTCTGAACGACAGTCCGTTGTCTGAACCGTGGTTCCTGAGAAGAATTTGCTAAGCTATTGGATCAGGGATTACAGTTGAGAACGATGGACCGTTCTTCTGAATGACGGTCCATTGTTCAAACTGTGGTTCCTGGGGTAGAACAAATAGGCTACTATTTTAGGGATTACGGCTCCCAACGACGAACCATTCTTCTAAACGACGGTCCAATGTTGGAACCATGACTTCTGCGAACTTAAACTTTTCTCTGAAATTTTATTTTCTACTGGTTTTCTGAGCTTAGTCTAAGCTTGGAAGTTCTGTGGTGTTACAATGGTTGTCATATATTCTTGCTCGTGTTGTTTCTAGGCATAATCAACCCCTTTATGTTCATAGCAAAAGGACGACTAAGTTATCTCCCTAGATATTAGTAGTATTTGAATCTAGTTTTTTGATGTCTTGTTTAAATTTTGAGTCACTTGTTTCTTCTTAAAACTGAATCAAAATCATTCTTTCTTCTGTAATAACCAGTCGAACAGTGGTTGAGAGCCTAGAAAAAATAGATATATGTCCATGTGTGAGTTTTATTTTAACAATGAATCTTTCATATGCTCATGTTTATGTCCAAGTATTGAGTCGCGTCATTTGTTTGAGGTCGAGTCTCAATCTTGAATAAGTTTCCTGATCGTGTTGTTCGAATCTGGTAAATCTATATCTTCGAGAATATCTGCTCTTTGGTTTGAATGCAAAAAATAAGCATGTTTAAATGAGCCCCTTTAGTTTAAATCCTTGTCTTGCTTCGTGAAATTGGAATAAGTCATTCTTGAGTTCCCATCTCTGCCCGAAAAGCAACATATCTTTGTTTGAACTGATTTGGTTGGTCTTTCCGCATGAACCATGAGAAAATAATATGTTCTATCATTTACATGAGCAATTTGGGATTTCCTTAGTATCCAATCTTCCTAGTATGACATCCTCCTCCTTACACTTGTTTTGGGAACTGGATGTTACTTCTTTTAGCATTGCTTAAGGCAACGATGCGATAAGGGAAGAATCACTTTGCCCACGTGTATTGTTTCTTTTATAGTAAATCACCCTTTCAGATCATTTTCCTCATCAATTCATGATTCTGTCATTAGGGAAGCTGCATAGCATGATCCAGATGCCTTTGTTTATGAGGCTGAATCTGTGAAAAATCCATGATATTCCCTTTCTTGATTTATTATGTGCTCTAATCATTTGACCTGGTAATTAAATTTGAGCTTAGTGCTTGATGTTGCCTATCATTTTCTTGGTGTATTAAGTTAGATGCATTTTGGTATTTTGTCTGTTTTGATTTTTTCTAGTTGGAGAAGGAGTCTTAAACAAGAGTCTCTAATATTTTTTTTTTGTAATCATAAGTCTATTTTCAGTAGCTTATAAAAGTGGTTATTTGGACAAAAGAATGAACAGACCTCTTTTCTGTTTTACATTTTATACTTCTCGATATCTTGTATTTGGTGTGATTAATTTAATTTATTTTGAAACCGATAACTAATTCTTATTCTTTTTTCTTTTACATGAACTGCTCGAGTTCACAAGGACTCCTATTCCCCTCGCATAATCATGTTGGGTCAAACTCAACAACGTCTTCGAGTCAGCCTCGTAGATGAATAAATCCATTGATAACTGGCAATAGCAGCCTTTGGGAAGAGACTAAAAAGAAGGGAATGGAAGAAAACTGCAAAGTTTATGCGATGATATATGGATGGTATACATATCAGTATACAAAGCAGATTTGGTCAAAGCTCAAACTTTAGTTTTAGGACAGGTTCTGTTTTGAGTTTCCGAACTCAAAAACTAGATTAGGATAGGGGAAAAAACTTGAGTGAATTTAGGCCAAAGTCCTAGATCCTTTTAATTCCTTTATTTTCTTATATTTCTTGTTAGTTGCTGTCTAACATTAACTCTTTTAATCTAGTGATTTTCCCTTTTGGAGTTGCTATTTTTGCCCTTTATCATTATATGATTCAATGTTTTTAGCATGGTTTGAATAAAGAGTTTAAAGTTTTAAATTAATTTATTCCGAGATCTTCTTCTGAGTCTAATAAAGTTAATACTTTCAAAGTTAATTTTTCAAATGAGTTTTATCACTATTAAGGAAGGTCACTGATATGAATATTTTGTTACTCTTCCTTTAGACATTTTTTGAAAGTCAGAACAAAATTTATTTTCAAAGTGTTCAACACTTTGACTGTCTAATAAGAGTCTTGAAGACTGTTTGGTACGCCCATAAAGCATCAAGTTTTTTAGACCAATCCGTTCTATTTGCACTCACATTCTTCGCAAGGATGGTTTTTATTTCACGGTTGGAAACCTCAACTTGCTCACTAGTTTGCAGATGATAAGGTGTTGGCACATTATGCTTCACTCCATATTTCTCAAGTAGGTTTCGAAATAATAGATTACAAAAGTGTGAACCTCCATCACTGATGATTTACCTTGGCATACCAAACTTGGAAAAAATGTTTCGCTTCAAGAATGTTGTAACACTCTTGCCTTAATTATTGGGAAGTGCAACCGCCTCCACCCACTTGGAAACATAGTCAACAACTACAAGTATGTACTTTATCCCATTCGAGGTCATAAATGGGCCCATGAAGTCAATGCCCCACAAATCAAATAGTTCAACCACAAGAATAGGAGTGAGAGGAAGCTCATACTTCCTTGATATGCCACCTTCCCTTTGACAACGGTCACAAGCTTTTGCATAATCATGCGTATTCTGATGCAGAGTTGGAAAATAGTACCTGCATTGTAAGATCTTGTTAGTTGTTCGGATACAACTATGATGTCCCCCAACAGAGGATGAATGACATGCCTCCAATATATCCATCATCTCTTCCTTGGGAACACATCTAAGAATCATCCTATCAGCACATACACGGAACAAGAATGGATCCTCCCAGAAGAACTTCTTAACATCGGACATAAACTTCCTTCGCTGATGGATGGATAAATCGGAAGGCACCATATCACTAACCAAATAGTTAGCTAAGTCTGCAAACTATGGGATAAAATCAAGAGACGTGTCAAATACTTGCTCATCTGGGAAGGTATCATCAGTCTCAAACTCATCCTTCAGCTTCAGTATCGCTTCTTCCTCCTATCTAGACAAGTGGTCAGCTACCTGATTTTAGTCTCATTTCAGTCCTTGACCCTAAAGTCAAATTCTTATAACAGAAGTACCCACCAAATGAACCTGGACTTTGTATATTTCTTCTCTATAAGGTACCTAAGAGCTGCGTGATCAGTGTGCAAAACCACCTTCATTCCAAGCAAATAAGATCTGAACTTCTCAAACGCAAAGACCACAACAAGCAACTCTTGTTATGTCAAAATATAATTCTTTTGAGCAGTATTAAGTTCTTTGCTGGCATAGTATATTGGATGGAGAATATTATCACATCTTTGGCCTAGGACTTCTCTTAGGGCCACTCCACCAGCACCACACATAACCTCAAATAGCTGGGACCAGTCAAGTGTAACAATAATGGGTACAAAGATCAAATTTTTCTTGAGGCATTCAAATTCCTTCAGACATGTATCATCAAAAAGGAACTTCACATCTTTCTCCAACAACTTGCACACAGGGTGTGCAATTTTAGAGAAATCCTTTGTGAACCTGCAATAAAAACTAGCATGTCCAAAAAGCTTCGAATACCTTTCATGAAATCTGGAGGAGGCAATTTTTCAATCACCTTAATCTTTGCCTTATAACCTTAAGACCCTTTTTGGAGATCCGGTGGCCAAGCGCTATACCTTCTTTCACTATGAAGTGACATTTCTCCTAATTCAGCACCAAGTTGCATTCCTCACATCTCTTCAGCACACAACTCAAATGGGCTAAACAATCATCAAAGAAGTCACCTACCACAGAAAAGTCATCCATGAACACCTCAATAGTGTCCTCAACCATATCTGAGAAAATCGACATCATACATCGCTAAAAGGCCGCGGTGCATTGCATAACCCGAATGACATCATCTTGAATTCAAATGTCCCATATGGATAGGTAAAAGTAGTTTTCTCTTGGTCTTCAGGAGCAATCAAAATCTGATTGTATCTCGAATAACCATGAAGAAAATAATACCATCTTCTACCAGTAAAACTGTCTAACATCTGATCCATGAACGACATCGAAAAATGATTTTTCTTAGTACAGGCTTTCAAATTTTTGTAGTCCATGCAAACACGCCAGCCTATGACTGGCCTCATCGGAATCAGCTCATTCTTAGCATTTGGAACCACAGTGATTCCACTTTTTTTGGAACACATTGAACCGGGCTCATCCACTTGTTATCTGTAATTGGATAAACCACACCTGCATCCAACCACTTTATGATTTCCTTTTTGATGACTTCTTTCATAGGCTGATTCAACTGACATTGATGCTCAATATTAGGAACACAATTTAGCTCGAGTTGGATCTTGTGAGTGCATATGCCTGGTGGAATACCAATGATGTCAGCAATAGACAAACCAATGGCCCTCTTGAACTTTATCAACACAGAAACTAGAGCCTCAACCTACCATTAAACCAAATCTACATCAATAATAACTGGCAAGGTGTTGTTGGCTCCCAAGAACACATATCGTAGGTGAGATAGGAGAGCTTTAAGCTCTAAGATCGGAGGTTTCTCAATAGACAATCTTGCAGGTGGGGTTGCATGATTTTTCAAGTACAAATCAAGCTTCTTCAGAGCATATGTGTAAGACCCCATACCGGCGAGTGCCTCAACCATCTCATCATACTCAACAATATACTCTCCATCAAAATTCATTATCACAGTTGCAAGTGCTTTAACACCAAATTGCTCCTCAGCAGGTACTCGTGGCTGCTCCTCATCAACTACATCGATCACAGAGACTACATGCATATCATCATGGTGCTTCATTGATTGGTAAATATTGAACGTCACCACTTTATCATTCAATCTGAACTTTATCTACTCGATTTCCAAGTAAACTAGAGCACACCCAGTGGCAAGGAATGGTCATCCCAAGATGATGGGAACCTCAAATTCCACCTTACAATCAAGAATCACAAAGTCTGCCTAAAAGATAAAGGACTCCATTTTCACAAGCACATCATATAGAATGCCCACAAGCCTCTTCACTGTGCAATCTCCCTTAAAAAGCCACATTGACATCAGTTTAGGGGCTTCTAAGCCTAACTGTTTGAAAATTTCTAGTGGCATAAGATTGATACTCGCACCCAAATCACACAAGGCCTTTGCAAAGTGAAAGGCTCCTATGGTGCAAGGAACAGTGACCGCTCCAGGATCCTCTTTTTTGCACCAGATAATGAGAGGCTATTGCACTATAATGGTGCAAATTGTCAGCAGTCTCAAAGCTCATATTCCTCTATTTTGTCATGAGATCCTTCATAAACTTTGCATAACCAAGCATCTATTCTAGTGCTTCGACCAAAGGTATATTCACCGAAAGTTGCTTTAACATAGAGATGAACTTGCGATATTTCCCTTCTTCAGCCTTCTTGATAAATCTCTATAGGAAAGATGAAGGAGGTCGTGGCATAGGCTTTAGGACCTGAGGGACCTCTTTTTCCTTCCTATTTGTATCTATATATTTCTTCTCACTCGGATTCTCATTGCCAACCTTATCTTTAGTATCAACCATAATTTCAGCATCACTTTTCTCAGGCTCAGCTGAATTATCAACAACTATAGGGACAGGAGGATCAACAGTCTTTTTTCCACTTCAAGTAGTCACGCCATGCAATGATCATCATTTTTCAAATTCTGTATTGTATTACTAGGAAGTGTAACCTTCTGGCACTGGTTCAAGGATGTAGACATCTGACCAAACTATTGCTCAATCTGCTTGATAGTTGTGGCATGCGACTTAACCTTTTGATTCATGCCTGAGATTTCTACATGAATTTCCTTCAAGATCTCATAAGTCGTCTCCACCTTTTTCTACACCTTAACCAGTATGTCTTCCATCCTTGCAAGGCTAGAACCCCGTTAACGGTTTCTTAGAGGAACATATAAACTACTTCAATTATTCTTGTATCCATCCCTCTTGTTTGGTCGCCATCTCTATCTTTGCCTCTGCTCCTATCTTTATCTATGTTATTATTCCAACTTTGATTTCCTTGACCCCGCTAAGTGTCTTGGTAAGATGCTTGGCCGGTGGCCTAGAAACCCACCACCTAATCATTAAGAAAATTAGCCTCATCATCAAACTCGGAATCATCATGCCTAGATGCTTTCCCTTGAAAACCAATTGCATTGACCTTTTCAGATCCGGTACCCATGACTTACTTTTCAATGAGGCTGATGTCTGTCTTGAATTGTGCTCTCTCTTGGCCATGGTAATTATATATCTTGTTTAGGTCTGCAGCCTTGCCAACAACATAAGTTCCACCCAAAACTTCAAATTCTCTATTGTGCCAAGCCCTGTTCATCTTGATGACTCGATCAAGCATCTCATCGATGGTGTCAGCTACCACTTTGGTGTTTGCATTCAAAGATCTATAGAAAATCTCCAGCAAATGGTTGTTTGGTATCCTATAATTCGGCACTTGCTTCAGCTTCTTGTTAAACCTCAACCAAGTCTTATATAGTGCCTCGGTTTTCAGGTGCCTGAAGTTATAAATTTCCTTATTAAGTTGCAACATCTTACATGACGGGAAAAATCTCTCCTAGAAGTTGCTTTTAAATTCCCTCCATATAGTGATCAAATCATCTGGGAGCTCTGCTAGCCAAAGAGTTGTTTCTCCTATCAAAGAGAATAGGAATAGCCGCAGTCTGATAGCATCCTGACACACCCTAGGTAACTTGTAAGCTTTGCAAATCCCTACGAAGTTCATCAAATGTATATTAGCATCGTCAGTGGCTTTCCCTACAAGCAGTCCCTTCATACTCAACAACTGAATCACGGTACTTGTGATGTCAAAATTTGCCCCATCGAGCAGTGGGGGTGGCACTATAGCACCGGTAGCTCGAGAATCATCCAGGTTAGCATCATCATCATCCATATCATAGTGAGGGAAATGTCTGTGATGCTACTGTTGAAAGCCCATATTCCCTCTCTGCCTGTCTTGATCATTTATAACATTCTGGCAAGCCAACTCATCACGTCTTCCTTGCTCGTTTAGTGCATTCTGATGAGCTTGCTCATTTAGTGCATTCTGATGAGCTTGCTCATTTAGTGCATTCTGACAAGCTTGCTTGTTTAGTGAGTTCTGACGAGCTTTCTCTTGGGCTGCTTAAGTTTCCTATGCTTCTCGTTTCTTTTTTTGTTGCTCAGCCAACATCCTGGCTGTGCCCTGCTCTACTGTCTCGGGAATTTCATCCTTGGCCATATTTCTTAGTGTTCGTTGAAGTTCAAGGTCGAGTGGAATCAGGGAATTACCTTGACTCCATTTGCTGGGCATACACAAGTGCATACCCTAAAACAAAACAAAAACAACAGAAAAAGTAAATTAGAAAATAAGAGAGAGGTGGGTAGGATTGTGTTCCCCATGATTTCATAACTCAGTCAGGCGTTGTAATAGTAATCCATTCTGGTGATTTAGAATGCAAGATCGGTAAGTTATGTTCAACTAAAAGGTTAGTCCCCTAGATAGAAGAATTTCACCATGCAACTTAGTCCTTCTACGGGTATATGCTTTAGTAACCCTTACGTTTGATCCCAAATTAGTTATTCCTAGACAAAGTCAAGCTATTAGATGAGGGTTGATAGTCTCAAATCTCCATTATATAATCCCTTTTCCCATTAATTATCCCTTTGTTCCAACAAATAAGAATAAGGCTAGTTCTAACATTTGCAACAATTTAAAAGCAATCAAAGCGAAGGGAAGAACAATACATGCATAAACACCTTCATAGAATCACTAAGTACTTTGCCTACTTTGTTAATCCATCATGGTTTCCAAAACCCTGGTTGTGGATTTATCTACTCATGTTTATATGAAGATGATTAGAATTTTGTTGAAGAATTCATAATCATATACTTACGATAAAAAATAAAAAAATTCAGAATCTTGAATGATCAAAGAAAAATCAATAATCAAGAACCAATGGATGAATTACTCTCGTAAAATTAAGAACTATGTAAGACTTTGTGTTTCTAATACTTTTGTAGTCAATAATAGAGCATAGAACGTAGAAGAAAACCTAGAAAAAGTATTTATAGATATTATAAATCCTATCCTAATTAAACTAGGAGAATAGTGTTCGGCAGCTTCTACGGATGCCATCTACAGTCTGTGGATCCTTTTAGGGATCGTGGAAGCCTCTCGTACAAATCAGGAAATTGTCTTCTTGCAGGTTCAAGTCCACGAGGTCATTCTATGGCTCATGGATTGGTCCACGGCTCATTGAATACCTCCATAAAAATCAGGATTTTTGCTCCTCATCTGATTCAGTTTCACAGATAGGATCCACGGCTCGTGGATGCCTATCGTGGAACTCGGGCTTCTTGCACCTTTGCAGCATCAGCTCTACGACTGACTTCCACGACTCATGGATGCTTTCACAACTGGTGGAGTTGAGTCGTGGAAGTCAGTTTCTAGCCATTTTGCAATCTTTTTCCTTTACTTAGCTTTCAAACCCTGTTTTCCTACACAATACTCAAAAACACATCAAATCTACAAAAAATCACTAAGGAACATACTCCAATTCCAAGTTTTAAGCATCGAAAGTGCCGTAAAATCACAACATATCAATAACCCCGTAGGGAATCTATATGGACTTGATGGCCTAAATATGGCCCCATAGGTTATCAAGAAACGCTTGAGTTTGACTATATGAACATTGAACCCTAGGTGTTCTTGATTCTTTGACTTAGAGAGGACGAGAGGAGAGATCTTTGATTGATTTAGGGTCATTAGAATGTAGGGAAAATGTTGGGGAATAGTATGGAAGGTTTCCGTAGTGTAAGGACCAAAATACCCTTAAATGGCGGAGGAAATTGAAGTCCCGTCAGTGAAATAGGGGGTGCGGGGCACACCCCAAAGCACGGCTGGGACCTGTGCGAGACACGGCCCAAGGCACGACTGGGACCCGTGAGGGGCACAACCCAAATCATGGGTCACCACCTTGCGGCGCGAGGGCCAAGGCATCGCCTTCCCCCGTGTGACGCAGGGTCCCATATCTTGCTCTACACCCTCCTAATGCTTCTAAACTCATCCCCAACTGATTCCTATTCGTTCTAAGGGTCACGTAGATTCATTTTAAGTTCTAAAAAGACGTTCAAACGTACATGGCGTTACATACAATCTCCATCCACACACCCGTACTGGCTGCAACAAGGGCGAGAGCTCAATCAACAACCAAGAACAAGGAATACTATGGCAAGTCAATGAGAATACAAACTTTTGCCGTAAATCACTATCCACGACTTAGAGTACCTGAAGAAAGAAGGATCTTACCTTGTTACAGAAGCCTAAAATTACTACCTCACACCTCAAATCACAACAAAATATGCAACACACATGGAATCTACGCCACATAACAATCGAGAAAACTATGAGCACATGTCGATCCTAGCATGGATTATGATCCCCTTCAAGCACTTGGCTATAGAGGATATATATATGGAGAGAATTTCAGATTTCATTAAGTTAAAAGTTGGGAAAATGAAATCCAAATGCAACTATAGATATATATAGAATGGGCACCGCTAGAGGCAGCTTCCTTGCATGACCCCAGAGCAAGCTCCCCTTCCTCACAACGCGAGGTCCTTTGCCTCCCCTCACGAGGACCAGAGCGAGGGGCTGCAGGGTCTGCCTTTCCTTGTCCCAGCTTTGTGCACTCGATTAACCTCCCAACTCTACCTTATTAAGTAATGCAGAACTCTTGATTTAGGCTTATAAGCCTTCGACATGAGACAAAAGATAATCTTAAACACATGGGGTGTTACATTAATATAGTTATTTTTAGTAAGATAAATCAATCCAAAAATCATTCAACATTCATGGTATAAAATCAATCCAAAAATCATTCAACATTCATGGTATAAAATTTAAGACCTCTAATCAAGTATTATGGGATTCGACCCAATCTTCTCATGACTATTCCTTATGGAATTCGACTCAACCTTGTTGGGTTACAATATTTGACTATAACCGCGTTACATTATCTTATAACTGTAATTTTGAGCATATCAGTGGGTAGTATACTCCACCACCAGACAATATCAATACACCTACACATGGTGGGTACACTCCTCCACGACCAGGCTATAACATCATTATGCCATGGAAAATTCATGATGTGTAGACTCCTCCCCTACCCGGAAATAACAATTCTACATCATGAGTCATATCTGGTGGATAGGTTCAATGTACACACAAAGGTAAGATTCAATTTGGCACTCAAGACCCCATATTCATAATTCATATTAATACTCCCTCTCAATTTGTTTGTCTTCCCTTTTTCTTAATCCGTTTTTAAAAAGTTTATTTTCTGTTTTCACAACTCTTTAATTCTAACTTTTCACATGACATATTTAAGATCACAAAATTAAAAGAAGTTTTGTTACATCTACATATCATTAATGTAAGACCATAAGATTCAAAAATCTTCTTTACTTTCTTAAACTTCGTGTCAAATTCAAATTAGACAAACAAATTGAAACGAAAGGAATAACTCGTTTAGCATTTGACCGCTTATATCATTGTCCTCAAATCTGTTTAATCATATGATTCATCTCACATAACATTATTACATTGAATTGTATATAACTTAAGGCATTCAAGAGATGCATCTATCATTTTATCATTAGCTCACTTATTCATGGCCTAGAAGGCAATTCATCACATGAGAACATTAATACTTTGATACACATATCATGGAACAAATATAAAATTGGCCCATGACCAATTAAATTACAATAAAAAATAAAAAATTATGGAAATTCTACTCATCGTAGGTCATGATTTTTACTCTTGTGAGCAAGGATATTTTCTACAGTAAACACTCGTGTCACTATTGTTGTTTCTATTTCTATTACTCTCTAGTTTAGTAAAACCAGCTGGTTCACTAAGTCGGTGACGAACATAGAAATTTTATAGTTGAAGGGTGCTACGTTTCTTTAATACTCCATGATTAAGAATTTGCTAACTTAAAATATTATATGTAACATCATTACATTGAATGAAATGATAAAATACAACGTTTAAAGATGTCGTACTATCTCTATCAAAGATGTGTATGTCCCAGTAACTAAGATTAGGATTCCCATTAGTACTATCAACCCTATTATGACCAACTCAAATCCAAGCTTCCTGAAAGTGCCTGAAATCCTCAAGTAGCACAAACATGGTAGCAAAACTGAAGCTGTCACACTGAGAAATGCTCCAACTAGTGACATGAGATAACCAAAGAAGGGCATAGTCAAGGCTACAATAACACTGCTAATCACCAAGGTGATCCTGATGATTGGGCTAAATGATGATACCTTATCACTGTAAGATTGAAAACGTTCCTCGAGTCTGTTGATAATTGGTGTCATCATTAATGCATACTTGGCTATTGGATTGATCAAGGTAGTGTATATAGCCAGTTTTGAGCTAAAATTTTCAGTTGGAAGATTCAAGGTGATCTGTGATTTAACTTCTGAACCAAACATGGAGTACCCCATAGCTGCAATTGATGCATACGTTATGGTAGCGAACAAAAAGCATAGAAACATTACCTGCAATAAAAACATCTAGAGGTTAGTAATTTAAAAGGTGTCAAACAAATGGGTTGGGTTGAATTTGGGTGGGTCAAAAAATGAGTTAAGTCAATAAATAGGCTGGTGTTTCTTGGGCTCAAATGGGCTAACAAACATGTTGTAACGCAACCCGCCCAATTTTTACTATCTATTAATTTCTTTATTTGGTGTTTTATTGTTTGTTTAAATACCTAATAACCTTTTTTATTATTATAGCTACATATACAATATCAAACCAAAAAAGATAGTATCTATTTTGACAATTTCTCATTGGTGAATTTGGGTTGCATATCAACCGATCTAACTGAATTCGGTGGGTCATCTTTTCATGGACTAATTTTATCACCGGTAATAAGCATATATAGTAATGAAAAATGTTTAATTTTAAGCACATATGATGGTTTAGTCCATAATGTGTTACCTTGGAGAATTGCTTCTGCTTCTCCATTGAAGTGTACAGAGTTGGAAAAACAGGATGGCCACAATAGCAGAAGGCATATAAGCTCAAAGATGTAGGGATTCCTCCCCAGTTCACAAGTACTCCACTTTTATGAAAGCCAATACCATCATACGTTGCTTCCCAGAAAATTGAACCAATAATCACAAGAGAAGATAAAACTGCAGAGGCTGATACATATGCAAGAATGCTCATGTTCTTTAACAAAACGGTTGGTAATATGATGAGAGCAACAATGAAGACAAAGCTTTGTGTGCCACCAAATTGGAGTCCCCAAAACTCAAAGTTCACATCTGGTAACAGATTATGCAAGTTGTCCCCTGCAAGAATTAGAAAACCGGTTGCTACCAAGTAAAGCTCTAGAGTCATAAATATCGAGACTAGTATTCTTCCTGTTGGTCCAAATGCCCGATCTCCAATGTCAGGATAAATTCTTATAGTTGGATCAAAATCCATGCATCTCTTTATTAACAAGGATGTGTAAAAGGTTGCACATGCAATAAGAAGAAGAAGAACCATGCTTAACCACCCTCCTGAAGATAGCGCACATGGAGTCGACAAAATTCCTACACCTGCAAAAAAAATAAAAATTACTAATAGTTTCAAGTCTTAAACAAAATTCAAGTGCAAAAGTTGTTCTTGAATACCAGTATTATACATGAAATCTCTTCATCTTTTAAAAGATATTTCAGCAGATTGATCACCATCATTCACATCTAATTCTACCCCTACAATCGTGAATAGAGAACATTTTCAGTTATAAAGACATCCAGATTGATTTGTTCATGTCATAGTGCAGCGTTGAATATATGAAGCACAAGAAAGATCACGTCTTGTTCTACACTACTTGCAATATGAAATGGTCTAAAATGTTGTCTATTCCGACATTCTTATGTTAAATTAACCTAGATAGTCGTGCTAGCCATTAATGGAAGAAATGATCAATGAGAATTAACCTAGGGAAGAAAACATGCGCAATCTGATATCATTTAACATATATTTTGATTTATCTATATGATGTGTGATGGAAAGGGACAGTTTGGTTCAGTTCTTTCAAAATAAGGGATTGATTGAATTGTCATATTAAGACAGACAATTCATGGTTCTTATGCTTAGAAGGAATAATCCAACGGAATTCATGGATTTACCTAGGTCAGTTTAAGAGCTAATAAAGGATTTTCATATTTGAAGCCCATCGGAAAAGGCAGTGAAAGAGAAGATACAAAAGTGATCGAATCTCCGAACGGCCAGAAAAAGATATGAGGTGCTCGGAAATGGTCGAAATACTTGAATAGGAGGATCATTATGACTATAGCCTTGGTAAGTTTACTAAAGAAGAAAGTAATTTATTCGATATAATGGAAAATGGTTAGGGAGGGACGATTTCGTTTTTGTATTTGTTTGATCAATTTCGACTTTGCAGGAGTTTAAGAAAGTAAAGAAAACTTTCAAATCTTGGGGTCTTAAATTAAAGATATGTCAAAAGTACCAAAATGTCCTTTAATCTTGTGGTCTTAAATATATCACGTGGAAAACTGAAACTAAAGAATTGCTAAAAAAAGAAAGGATCATTCTTTTTTAAAGAGACTAAAAAGGAAAGTATGCTAGATAAATTGAAAGGGCAAGAGTAAACATAGATTATGTATATTGGTGTATAAAGACTATTCTACCTTTAAAACAAGAAACGTATACGATATATTACGTAATATACATACATCAGCTCTAGCTAGATAACGAAAAAGACAGACAATGACCTCTTCTACAAAAACATAGGAAGCTCTAAACCAGTAAATAGGCATACTCTTTTTTTATTTCACTCTATCCACAACTTTTTTTTCAAGAGAGCTATTCAGTTCGTTACATTCTAAAGGAGAAAACCCAATATTTTTTTCTCAAGACTAGAGTAAATCCTAACGTGCTAGTACAAATTTAGAAGGGGAGATCAATTAGATAGAGCAGAAGAAAAATACTCGGGGTTTCGACCAACAAACACAAAAAAACCGCGTTACGCAAGATGCAATGCACAATAGCAAATTCAACTGAACTCAATATTTTTTATATAGGAATATAGATATATATTGAATAAAATCACTTAAATTCCAATGAATATTCAATTTTTAAAACCCATGATAACAAGAACGGTTCCCAAAAAAGATAGAAAAAAAGGAAACACATACAAGAAAGGGTAAAAGGGAAAGAACCTGATAGAGCGTTGAGTCCGTGAAAAGTGGTTTTCAGAAAGGAGGTTTTTCCAGTGATAATAACAGAGTCCGACTTAACTCCATTCTCAGCTCTATCAACTTCATTAGATCCAGCCAGCAGGGGCAAAGAAAGAAAATTCCCATTCTGGGATTTTGTCTCCATTTCACAGGTTTTTTTTTTAATTCTTTCTTTTTTCTTTTTGGATCTTTCAAGTACAAAGAGGGTCATGTAACAATATTATATGTGATGAACCAAACTACTCTATTTAAAAGATTTCCATGTAATAACTTCTGCATGGCAGCAACAACTTTAGGCTTTGACACGTTGTAAAATTGACAAAAAAAGAGGAAATATGAGGTTGGAGGTTGAGTACTTAATAAATGTTTCTTGTACATTTAGGTCAAGTATGAAATAATTACATATTTAAGGGTGTGTTCGGCGGGGGGAAAATATTTTTCATGAAAAATGTTTTGTTTGGAAAATATTTTCTAGGAAAATAAATTGTTTCTTACTTATTTTCTTCTGTTCGGTATGTAAATATAAATTCTTTTTCTAAAAGTATTTATATATATTTAATACCAAACAATAAAAACGAATAAGATAAAGGGGTGGAATAATGAAAAAAATATATTTTTTTAAAAAAAACAAATAAAAAAAAATGGGAGGGGGAGTGATAGGGGTGAGTTGGGGGTAGGTGGGATAAGAAAAGAAATTTGAATTTTTTTAAAAAATAAAATTAAAAAAATAATTTTTCTTTGGGGGTGGGTGGGGGGAAGGTGTGGTGGGGGTGGGGGTGGAGGTAAGGTAAGAAAAAAAATTTGATTTTTTTTTAAAAATAAATTTTAAAAATTTTAATTTTTTTTTTGAAGGGTGGGAGGGGGAGGTGTGGTGTGGCGGAGAGGGGGTGGAGGGTAGAGGGTGGAGGTAGGGTAAGAAAAAAAAAATTGAATTCTTTAAAAAATAATTTTTAAGAATTTTAAATTTTTTTTTTTTTGGGGGGGTCAGGGGTGGAGGTTTGAGGGGTGGGAGGGGCTGGTAGGGGATGGAGGTGGGGTAAGAAAAAAAAATTAATTTTTTTTTTGGGGGGTGGAGGGTTGGGGGGCTAGTAGGAGGTGGTGGTCGGGGTGGCATAAAAATTGAACTTGTTTTCCCTACTTTGATTAAAGAAGTCATTTTTCTTATTTTGAAGGAACTTGTTTTTCTAGGGAAAATATTTTCCAAAATATTTAAGCCAAACGAACATGAAAAAATAGGAAAACATTTTTCGAAAAATATTTTCCTTCATATCGAACACACCCTAAATCTGATCGTCCACGCATTTCAGAAGGTAAACACTCTCTACTTTTAATTTTAAAATTGTGACTTCAAATCACCACTAAAGAAAAAAAAGGTGTGAAAGCTCATATGCGAGGGGTAAAAAAAAATCTGATAGTAGGCACTAGGCACTAAGTTGGTAATTCGGTAAAAATTATAAAAACCCAGTTATTACGCTTGTTTGGATGGTTAATACCTACTGTATTGTATTGTGTTGCTATTTTAAATATAATATTTATTTTAGTTATTATTTAAATTTTATTATATTGTATTATTAAATAATTTATTATTAATTAACAATAAAAATTCATTTTGTATAACAATTGATATGGTATGATCACATCGTTACTTTAATTATTATTTTCTACTCTATTTTTACTTATTATTTAATAATTTCATTTTATATTTTACATATTCTACATTTTTTTTATAAAAGTTCTACCTCATATATACCCTATTTTTTTCATAGGTTTATCCTTCAAATTATTGTTATGTGACATTATGTAAAGATGAAAAACAATACAATTTATTCAAATATTATATTTATTTAAATAATATAATATAATATAATCAGTATAGTTTGTTGGTGTCTCTTTTACTTTACAAGCTTTCTTATTTTGACCTCATTTTTAGTAATTTATTCTAATTAGGATAACGTGCAGGGTGCATGTGGCTCTCCAACCAGTTAGTGAGGTCGACAAGAGTTTAATATTGGCATTCAAAGCCATAGTTCAATTTCGTATAGAGATTTCTTGTCCCGGTTGATTTAGAATTAGGTAAAAATCACATTGATGGAGATAATAGGTGTGTCTAGTAGTGTCAAATGAACGGATTGAGCTAAAATCGACAAAATTAAAATAGGATAGATTAATAAATAGACACGTTATTGATCCGTTTAAATTTATTTGGGCTAAATTAAGTTGGGGATAAAAAATGGGTTAAGACTGAAAGTCAAGAAGGAGGGGGGGGGGGGGAGGGAGGGAATTGAAAATTTCTTACCACCAAGTCGAATATGGCTACGCATTAGTCGACTCACCTGCAAGTTAGTTTAGTAGACAGAGTATAGTAACTTGCAAAAAACTGAAAGTAAAGAATAAGACAATATTTTTATACTGGTTCGGAATACCGATGTAATGTCTATTGCAGTCTCCTTGGGTTTCAAGGGTTTCCTTTAGAGCTTCTTGAAGAGATGAGGTTACAAACGATTTTTTTCGACAATCCCAGTTTGTCTTCTTCAACTATAGTAATGACACAGCCTCCACCAGTATAACTAGTATTGTTTCTATCTTTTTCTTTATGATTACAATTGTAAACTTGGAGATTACAAAGTATTGCAAAAGATAAAAGCAAGACAGTGTTCTGGTTCAAGTAGAGTTGTGTGTCTTCCTCTTCTCTTTCCTTTGGCTTTTATAGTGACATGCAGGTCAACTTTTTTGCTCTTAAAAGAAAAACCAAAGTGATTTTAATTCAATCAAGGATATGTGTATATTCCTTGATTGAGTCTCTTGTTCCAATCATGTCTATATCATATATGTCCTTGATATGCCTTCCTTAGAGGTCTTTGGTGATTTATCACGCTCCGAGACTAGACCCTAGACGTAACACGGGACCTAGGATCACAAGTGACCCCAAGCTAACCCTGAAACTGGCATATCACAAGCATACAAAATGTAATTCTAAACAAACAGAAGAATATTGAATAAATCATAACTAAAAGGAATAATGAATCTAAAAATATCTGAAATGATAGTCTGTCTGAAAATCAATAGAACTACATAAGCGAAAGTCTGACTCTATGTCTGAAAGCCTCTAATACTGATGAGTTGCTGGGACAAGCCTCTAGCTAACTCCAAGTACTGAAAATAAGGACAAATTGAATAACTCTAAAAAGAATGTAAAATATATGTCCTCGGATGATGAGGACTCACCATTGACTTTCGTTGATATGGTATCGGGCGAGCTAATCACGAGGCTGAAGCTGAGAACCTGAACCTGCATCATGATAGGATGCAACATATAGAGTATGTATCAGTACTTTGAATGTACTGAGCATGAGGGATATGCAAGGTTGTCTGGAATATAAATATGCTAAAATACTAAAATGTTGTAAACTAAACTAAACTTCAGTACATAGGCCCAAAATATAAGCATGCATAAATAGCTGAAAATGCAAGAGTAAAGTAAAAACATGCTGAAAGCTGAGAATAAATATAAGTTATGGGCCTACGGTACCTTACTGAAACTAATACTATGGGAGAGTCTATTAACCGACATAAACCACGTGAGCTAAATGTGGAGTCCGATGTATACACCCCATCGAGAGGATCCAATATACCTTGTCAGGGTATAAAGGCATGACTGTGGTGTGATCACTAAATTTGATGTCCAACAGAGGGAACTTATAAACCTACGTTGGCACTTAGTTCTGGGACCTTAAGGGTACATTGAACCCTAGTCCAACTCGGTGCTAATTACTACTCCCAAACTGAACACTAATAGCTCATTAAAACTGAAGTCCTGAATTTTCTGAGACAGGACTAAAATGGTCTGAAATTACTAATTTTCTAAAATGCTGTAGTGGACTGAAAACTGGCTAAATTCTGCTTTTAAAACTCATACTAATAATCTAGGTTGAAATTTGATGGAATGTAATACTTTAGAAAATTACTACAATTTAGGACTAATTTCGTGATTTCTCAAGTCATGGTGAAAACTCATGCAAATCATTAAAACATATTTCAATTCCTATAAAGCAGAATATAAATCATGTGAGAATCATAAGAACTAAATTCTAGAATAATTTGCATAATTGGGTAGGAACCCTAGTTTTTAAATTCATGGAAAACTGTAAAAAAGTTGAGAGTTTTTTTTGGGCATAAGAGTGGACTAAACCCTTACTAAATACCCACATACCTGGTAGAAGAAGATTCTTCAAGGAAATCTGAAGTTGAAGCCTGGAGGAGAAAACCCTAGGTCTAGAAATTTGGAGAAGAACGCTCCTTTTTGCTTGAGAACTGACTTGAGAGGAAACTGATTTGTTTTGGCGGTTTTTTCCTAAATAAAATAAGCCTAAGACTATTTATAGTCGGAGCTAAAATAAGAAAGAAAGGTCTGAATTGCCCCTGAGAAATAAACTTAAAATTTGCTGGAGAACTCGCGTCTCAGGTTTCATGGATAGGTTCCATGACTCGTGGAAACTTCCACGGCTCGTTGAACCCTGTCGTGGTTCCTGAGCAGGAAATCTAAGCTACTGGAATGGGTTCAACGAGTGTGGTTCACGACTCGTGAAAACTTCCACGGGTCATGGATCCCACTCGTGGATCCTGGGGACCCTTAGGCTGAGCTACTGGAAAGGGGTTCCACGGATGGGTTCTATGACTCGTGGATCCCGCTCATGGACCCTAGGTACTTGGTCTGAACTAGTGGAATTGGTTCCACGAGTGTGGTTCACGACTCGTGAAAAATTCCACGGTTCGTGAACCCTGTTCGTGAACTTGACTTCAGAGGGGCTGGCCTCTGATCTGAGTTCCACGAGTCCAGTCCACGACTCGTGGACTATCCCACGGCTCATGGATTTGACTCGTCGTTTGGTTGACAATTAGAAAAAAATTATCTTTTCCTGGTTTTCTGAGCTGAGTCTAGGATTGGAAGTTCTGGGGTATTACAATATCTCCCCCTTGGGATCATTCGTCCTAGAATGAAGACTAAACAAGCTGAGTTTAGGAGGGGAAAGAGCTGCAATCCCTACCCACTGAGTACTAGAAGATGATATCTAACTGAATTGAGTTCTAAGGACATGAAAACATGCTGAAAATGCAAGAATAGCTGAGGGAAACATAATGCTAAGACCGAGATGCATGATAAGGCTAGAAAACTAAAGAGGAACTATTACCTCAAGCTGAAGCTGGATCGGAAGGGAAGAGGTGCTGGTACTTGGTCATCATGGTTGCTTCTGCTTTCTAAGTAGCTCCCTCAACTGATTGGTTCCTCCACAAAACCTTTACTGAGGCGACTTTCTTATTTCTCAACCTACGCACCTGGCGGTCAATAATCTCAATTGGAACCTTCTCATAGGTGAGGCTATCCTTCACAGCCATATTTTCTAAAGAAACAATCGATGCCGGATCACCCACACACTTCTTCATCAGATAAATGTGAAAGACAGGATGAACCGCTGCTAGTTCTGCTGGCAACTCTAACTCATACGCCACATTACCAACCCTCTCCAGGATTCTATAAGGGACTACATATCAAGGACTGAGCTTTCTCTTCTTGCAAAATCTCATCACACCCTTCATGGGTGACACTTTCAGAAAAACCCAATCATCAACCTCAAACTCTAGCTCCCTTCTTCTCATATCTGCATACGATTTATGATGACTTTGAGCTGCCTTCAACCTTTCTCTAATAAGCTGAACCTTCTCCATAGTCTCATGGACTGAATCTAGCCCTATCAAAGCTGCTTCACCTACCTCAAACTAGCCTATAGGTGATCTATACCTTCGCCCATAGAGAGCCTCATATCGAGCCATCTGAATGCTAGAGTGAATTCTTTTATTATAGGCAAACTTTATAAGAGGTAAGTGATCATCCCAATTACCTTTGAAGTCGATTACACATGCTCTCAACATATCCTCTAAAGTCTGAATGGTACGCTATGCCTGTCCATCTGTATGCGGGTGAAAAGTTGTGCTAAGATTAACCTGAGTACCAAGACGCTTCTCGAATGATCTCTAAAACTGAGATGTGAACTGAGTACCCCTATCTGACATGATAGATAAGGGAACTCCATGCAACCTGACTATCTCATGGATGTAGAGTCTGGCGTAGTCCTCTGCTGAATTGGTAGTCTTGATAGCTAAGAAGTAGGCTGACTTAGTCACCCTATCTACATTCACCCAAATAGAATCATGTTGACTGTGAGTACAAGGTAAACCTATAATGAAGTTCATATTGATGACCTCCCACTTCCATGTAGGAATGTCCATCCCCTGAGTCATACCACCCGGTCGTTGATGTTCTACCTTCAGTTGCTGGCAGTTGGGACACTTAGCTACAAAATCAACAATATCCCTCTTCATACTATTCCACCAATAGACTTTCCGTAGGTCAATACGTAGAGCTATGAGCCTCTGTCAAAATCTACTGCCTCAATCCACCTACATTAGGAACACATAGCTGACCCTGATAAAGAAGTACACCATCTCCCCCTTGGGAGAAAACCTCTACTCTCTTCTGCTGGACAATATCTTTTAGCTGAAATAAGATGGGATCACTTCCTTGATTTTCCTTCACCTCAGCTAACAATGAAGACTTTGACCCATTCTGAACAATGACACCACCTTCTGACGAATCTGTGAGGCAAACCCCTAACCGAGCGAACATATTTGGCTAGTTCCTTCTTTCCTTTTTCAACCTGTGACACACTACCCATGGACAACCTACTAAGTGCATCAGCCAATACATTGGCCTTACCTGGATGGTAAAGCACACTCATGTCATAGTCCTTGAGAAGCTCTAGCCACCTCCTTTGACAAAGATTCAACTCCTTCTGCGTGAACACATACTGAAGGCTCTTATGGTCAGTAAACACATCTACATA
The DNA here is from genome assembly GCA_003996215.1 of Jaltomata sinuosa. Lineage (NCBI taxonomy): Eukaryota > Viridiplantae > Streptophyta > Magnoliopsida > Solanales > Solanaceae > Jaltomata > Jaltomata sinuosa. Next base: position 122,194 of record QJPP01004172.1, read on the forward strand.
GACACCATACACGTAGTATCTCCAAATCTTCAAGGCAAAGACCAGTGCTGCTAACTCAAGATCATGAGTCGGGTAGTTTTTCTCATGAGTCTTAAGCTGTCTGGAGGCAAAAGCAATGACTCTACCATGTTGCATCAGAACACAATCGAGGCTGACTCTGGACACATTATAGTACACTACGAAACCATCTGAACCTTCTGGTAGAGTCAAAACTAGGGCTGTGGTCAACCTAGTTTTCAACTCCTGGAAGTTTTTCTCACACTCATGTGACCACTGAAACTTGACCTTCTTGTAAGTTAGCCTAGTCAATGGAGAAGTTATGGATAAAACTCCTCAACAAATCTAATGTAGTAACCAGCCAAACCCTAAAAGATCCTAATATCTGTCAGAGAGGTGGGTCTAGGTCAATTCTTTACTGCCTCAATCTTCTGATAATCCACTCAAATACCCTCCTTAGACACTACATTACCCAGAAATGCGACTGACTGCAACCAAAACTCACACTTACTAAATTGGCAAACAACTGTCAATCCTTGACAGTTTGCAGCGCCACTCTCCAATGATTAGCATGCTTTTTCTCACTCCGCGAGTAGACTAGAATATCATCTATGAAGACAATAATGAACATGTCCAAATACTGCTTGAACACCCTATTCATCAAGTCCATAAAAGCTGCAGGAGCATTTGTTAGTCCAAAAGACATAACCATAAATTCATACTGACCATACCGAGTTCTGAAGGCTGTCTTCGAAATGTCACACTCTCTAACTTTGAGATGATGATAATCGAATCTAAGGTCAATCTTGGAAAAGTAGCTGGCACCCTAAAGCTGGTCGAACAAGTCATCAATCCTATGGTTAGGATACTTATTCTTAATTATGACCTTGTTCAAATGACGGTAGTCTATACACATCATGAGAGAATTGTCTTTCTTACGCACGAAGAGGACTGAAGCACCCCATGAATAGATATTGGGTCTGATGAAGCCATTATCTAGGAGGTGTCTGAGCTGTTCCTTTAACTCTTTAAGCTCAACTGGAGCCATTCTGTAAGGAGGAATAGATATGGGTTGCGTATCTGGAAAAAGGTCTATCATAAAGTCGATCTCCCGCTCAGGAGGGACTCTGGGCAGATCTTCAGGAAACACCTCTGGAAATTCACTAACAAAAGAGGTGGGGTTTCAGACTCGAGGTCCTTAACCCGAACTATGTGGTATATGTAACCCTTTGAGATCATTTTCCTAGCTTTGAGGTAAGATATGAAATGAACTTTTGATGTTGGAGGACTACACTGCCATTCAAAGACAAGCTCATCTGGAAATTGGAATTTCACAACTCTAGTTCTGCAATCGACTAAGACATAACAGGCGTGTATCCAATCCATGCCGAGAATGACATCGAAGTTGGTCATATCTAACTCTACTAAATCTTCTGAGGTGACTTTATGAAGTACTAAAAATGGGCATTCTCTATACACCCTCTTAGTTAGGACTGACTCACCAACTGGAGTGGAGACTGGGATGGGTTTTAAGAGTTTTTCAAGGCTGACTCCGAATTTACATGCAACATACGGGGTTACAAAAGATAGAGGAACCCCTTGGTCTAACAAGGCATAAACATCAATAGAGAATACTGATAACATACTAGTGACTACATCTGGTGAACTCTCTTGATCCTGGCATGAAGACATGGCATAGAGACGATTCTGACGCTGCCGCCACCTGTGATAGAAGTAGTACTCTGTTGAGCTGTGCTACCTGCTTGATGGAAGGGAACTCCTTCAACCTATGGCCGAGCTGACCATACCCAAAACACCCTTCTCTGCCAGCCAAACACTCCCCAGGATGATTCTTACAACACTTAGAGTAGGCTGGAAAAGTGCGATTACCTGAAACACTGCCCTAAAATTTAGAGCATGGTGCTCGCTTTTTCTTATCCTGTCGAGGCCTGGGAAATGGAGCACTAGCTGATGAAGGTGCTGGGGCTGCCGACCTCTGCTGGAACTATGAGCAATTTCCACCCCCCGACATCTACTGAGAATATTCATAGTTGCCTGTCCTATTCTTCTTATTATCTTTAGCCATCTCCCTAAGCTTATCTTCCTCAACCTACTGAGCATAGTCATCAGTCTAGAGATATCCATATCCCCTAATAACATAGCATTCCTGCACTCTGTTTTCACCAAGTCGGATACCCCATACAAGAACTTGCCCATTTGTGCCCTCGGATTGGCCACCATAGATGGGGCATACCTGGAGAGCTGAGTGAACTTCAACCCATATTCCTGGAACGACATCGATCCCTATCTCAGATTCATAAACTCTTGGGCCTTAGCCTCTCTCAACTCTCTCAGGAAGAACCTGTCCAGAAAATCTCCAGTAAAACAATCCCATGTCACAGGAGCTACATTTGCACCCCTGTTGTCTTTCCACTGCGTGAACAAGATATGAGCCACATCCTTGAGTTGATAAGATGCTAACTCAACACTATCAGTACCAGTCACTTGCATCACCTCAAGAATCTTCTTGATCTCATCGATGAAATTTTGTGGGTGTTCACCAACCCTTGACCCTAGAAACTCTGGCAGATTCATGCGAACAAAATCTCGAACCTAGGCTTCAGCTGATCCACCAGTGGGGTTTGCATGAAATTGGGGCCTGCTAATTAACCTAATTGGCTACGGTCTGAGCCAATAGCTGGATTGCATTATGAAACTTTGCATTTGTAACCTCATGGTCTGGGGCCGGAGGATTAACATTAGCATTGTGGGTGTTAGCTCTGCGAAGAGGTATGATCTGAAATGCATAACGGACAGATTAGAGAGTAAAAACTGAACTAAACTTCATCGCACTATAAGGATAATTAAAGAAGCAAAGTTTTTCTTAAAACACCTCATAGCCTCTCCCTCATAAGTGTAGTGCGCTTCACACCCATGAAAGAGACTATACTTAGTGCGACTTTCAGACACCCAAAGACTCTTGAATTTGATGCTCTGATACCAAGTTTTTCACGCCCTGAGACTAGACCCTAGACTTAACACGGGACCTAGGATCACAAGTGACCCCAAGCTAACCCTACAACTGGCATATCACAAGCAGACTGAATATAATCTTAAAAAAATGGAAGCATATTGAATAAATAATAACTGAAAGGAATTATGAATCTAAAAATATCTGAAATGATAGTCTGTCTAAAAATCAACAGAACTACATAAGCGAAAGTCTGACTTTATGCCTGAAAGCCTCTAATACTGATGAGTTGCTGGAACAAGCCCCTAGCTAACTCCAAGTACTGAAAATAAGGACAAATTGACTAACTCCAAAAAGCATGTAAAATATATGTCCTCGGATGATGAGGACTCACCACTGACTGTCGCTAATATGGCACTGAGTGAGCTAATCACGAGGCTGAAGCTGAGAACCTAAACCTCCATCATGATAGGATGCAGAATATAAAGTATGCGTCAGTACTTTGAATGTACTGAGCATGAGGGATATGCAAGGCTGACTGTAATATAAATATGCTAAAATACTGAAAAGCTGTAAACTAAACTAAACTGCAGTACATGGGCCCAAAATATAAGCATGCATAAATAGCTGAAAATGCAAGAGTAAACTGAAAACATGTGGAAAGCTGAGAATAAATATAAGCTATGGGCCTGATAATGCTCAAAAGCACTCTCCAATGGAGGTGATTGCGATCGTCAGAGCAAAACACATTTATATTCCTAACGGATGTTGGGGTCGTACCCATAGAGAACAATGTAGTCGCGATTGAGCTAATAAAGAATCCAAGCAACTTATTGGAGTTCAATGAACGAAAAAGGGAAAACATATCTATAAGGGGGGGGGGTTAGACTAAAACTAAAAATAAAATAACATCAAATAAAAAATAGATTGATATATGGCTTTCACCTTGCGTTCGTCAAGAAAGGATAACAAGGGAGAATTGGGAATGGGAATTCAATTCACAAGACTTGTACCCGATCAACACATGGGTAGTCTTGGCTAAAGGTGTACTTAACCGTATTTTGACCAATCAAGCAACTATCCCCATGGGTTCTCTTGAATCACCACGAGTGTGCAATAACCAAGAATTTAACTTGGGTGGGTTGGGATATTTCTAACCCCAACTCTTAGATGGGAGTTTCTGGCAACCAAACTATCTCTAGCCTTGATCTAGAGTGAAAACCCCAAATCCCCACTTTTGAATCTTCCCAAATTTAGGGAATCCCTTTCTCAAGCAAAAACCCAAATTAGAAAGCTAAGTCAATGTTTGCAACCATTGACTATAAATTCAAGCATGGAGGATTCAATAGACCCAAATAATCAAGCAAGAGCAAAATCTAGATATAGATTAAACACCCAAACAAGTATTATCTCTAATACAAACCCAAATCTCAATTCAAAAAATACACTAATAAAATAGCTATTAAGAACAAGAGTTGAAGAATGGAAACTAAAGATTTTACAACAAAGAGCATCCAAATCTTCACTCCTATGGTGTTGGTTGATGAGCTTGCTCTCCAAGCTTTGCCAAAAGTCCAAAGATTAGCCAAAGATGTCTTCCAAATTAGCTGAGAAGATTCTTATGTGAATTGGGGTTTTCAAAAAGGGAAATTTCCATTTCTTCCCCGCAGCTAATATTCCTTCTTTGCCTACACGTGTGGTCCACCACATTCGTGAAGAGTCTTCTGTCTGGTTGACCTTCGCATACGTGTAAAGACTACCCCATTCAAGTAGCTTCTGCTCAAGTGGCCTCCACGTACACGGAGGTTCTGCCGCGTTCGCACAGGCTAATCAGCTGCCAGTTCTTTATTTCTTCTGAATGGCTCCTTTTTGACTTGTTTTCATCTGAATTCTTCCCGACCACTTTTAAAACACAAAGAATTGCAAATAGAAGTCATCCGTGTCAATTGAACTACTTTTCCACTTTAAACTAGCAAAAGCAGAAGATTAGAAGCTAAATAAGTTGGTAGAATACCAATTTATCAAACCCCCAAACTTGAACTATTGCTTGTCCTCAAGGAACTAAAAATTCAATTCCAAGAGGCACACAACACAAGTGCAAAGACATCACTTCAAGTCAAGGAAAACCCATTTTAATCACCAAGTATGACTTGTGTTGGTACTAATGATTAGTCAATTACATGATAACTTAATCTAAGCATCCCCTCTATTTAAAACACAATTCAAGGATGCAATGGACATTAATAACAACCAAGTGACAACCTCCAATCGTCGAGGTGTGACTAAAAACCACTAGCTTACCAAAACATGCTCAATTAACTCATTTTCGGAGTTTATCAATGTCACCAACTATCCTAATTCGTATGCCCTCACAAGAACAAAAGTCCCAAAAACACAATATGTACAAAGACAATCACAAGGGACAAATACAAACACTCACACTCACAAGAAAGTTCAAGTGCTAACAGGTATCAACAATAGGCTTGCCCTTATTTTCATTCGCCACTAGCTTAAGAAAAATCGGTCAGAGATCTCAAAGGGCCTTTATAAGCTTGTAATGTAGGCTCGGGGGCGGGTAGGATACACATTTGGATTCAAGTGACTACATCCTCCTCAAATGCTACATAACCTTTTCAATTCGAAGCCGAAGCCATCTCTTTCATTTTTATTCAACACGAGGCACCATTTCACTTCTTTTTATTTGAAGACCCAATTCTTATCATTTCCTTCACCTTGGAGGATTTGCTTTCTTTCCTTTCCTTTTTGCTTTTCTTTTCAAAATCTTTCTTCTTTTTGTCAATTCTTTTTTTGATGCAACAAACCAAGATAAGCTCACTTAGCACTCCTCCAAGGTACCTTTAATCAACCCCCAAACTTAGGCTTTTAGCCTCGATTTCACACTTGTATAGTTCAAGGTGGGACAGGTTCAAGAGAGGGATTCATTGTCAAAATAGTTCAAGGCTTGTACCAAGGTTGCCAAAGAAGAGGTCTTAGGCTCAAGAGGGGTGACTAATGATTCAATTTGAGTGCAATGGTGGCTTTTAAGGCTAAGTACGCTTCAATAATCACAAATAAGGCCTAAGATCATTTCTCCAACCAAAAGTAATCAAAACTAACTTTAAGGACTACCCGGGCAAGTTCTAGTTAACACAAGCAAGCACAAGAATTATTCAACTAAACCTCACCACAAATGGCATGCAAATCATTCAAGAAGGATCAATTTCAACTTCCTAAACAAGAACCACCGCTAATGAGCTAAGAGTCACAAATAGATCAAGGGGTTGTCACAAACATCATTCTTCGCGATGCACTTTTCACAATTTTTTTGAAAGGGTATGCCTATTTCACTTAACATGCAAGACTACTTCATTAGTACCAAACAAGTCAATCACAACCAAAACCTCAAAAGACGAAAATTTTCCCTTAAGAATGACGTCACTCAGTCTATCATTGGGCCAATTCATCTATCTAAATTGGTACGACTACACAAGGTGGATCAATACAATCATCACAATCTCTGGGCATATGCGATTCACATAAGTCAAAGTGTGGGTCGCATGTGCAATGCACAGACCAGTCACTTGGCATGTGCAAAGTTCATGCAGTTCGCACGTTGACATATGCGATACAAGTGTTCCTCAGCTCAGACAACTTCTATCTAGACTAATGGGTACTCAGACTTCCTTGGCCCACAACAACCAACACCGAACTACAAAATAGCAAAAGAAGCTAAAAAGTAAAGAAAACTAAAAAGAAAAACCATCAACTTCTTCCACACAACACCAAAACCCGACGAGGGTGTAAGTCCACAAAGCACATCTGACAAGGGCGCAACAATATATAAACAAACAAAATAAGCCCGGCAAGGGCACAATATTATCTAAAATGACAAAACAAGCCCTGCGAGGGCACAATAATATCCATAAGTAAAGCTATACTAGAAAAATAGAGTGCAGATCTACACGCCACCCCCAACCAAGATAGGGCAGTGCCCTCACTGCATCAAAGTAAGGAATAAGTTTGAGGGGGCTCCCTGAGGTGTATCAATCTGAACTGTAGGAAGAGGGAAACTCAAGTCTCTTCTCATCCTTATCATCATCATCATCCTCTGATGTACCCTATCCACAAAAGGACTTCAATCTATCCATTATCTTGTTCTAGAACATGTTCTTCTTCTTCTCGTGCTCGCTGAACTTCTTTTGGCACTTTTCAACTTTTCCTTGTCTGCGGCTCATGTGCTCCAAGCGGGTATTCATTGCACTCAGTCACCCATTAATCAATTTTTGCTCATTGGCCACTTTGTCAAGAGATGGGGGGACTCAGAACCTACTGATGTGTCAGCTCCAACTGAGCCAGTAGAGAATCCAGCCAACAACTACTGAACATATGCATCCACTCCCTGAATATGACTAGAGAGGTGGCACATGAGATAGGGAACGAACTGTAGAGCTCCCACAGGATGAGATGATCCAGATGCAACGGTGGAAGGACCAGTGGGCTCAGTCAAAGACTCTGGAAACTGTCCGAAAGAAGGAGAAGCTACATTAATCTTCCTCTTTTTTTGCTTTGCTTCTGGGGCCCTCTTCAGTAATGGGTGGATAATAGTTACTGGCTTCTTTTTAATATCAGTCGGGTTCGGCAACACCCCAATATCATAGCACAACTGGGTCATCAATAAAGGGAAGGAAAGACTTTTAGACTTTGCACTAGCTACCTCAGCCATCTGAGCCACGATATGGAGCCCAAAATTCACATATATGCCATCAATGAGGGCTGCAACCATCAATGCTCAGTCAGGGGTCACATCAATGTCATAAGAGGATGGTATGATCCTTGCACAGATAATTTAAAGCCATGACTTGGCTTCTGCAGTGAACTCATGTGAATCAACCCCCTTTTGTGAAGTCAACCAATTCGGAGTCACCCCATTATGCAACTTGTCTACCAACCACTGGTGTCCTTTGGCTCTTGATTTTGCAATATAAACCTCATTGTCAGCATCTAGAAGGTTGTATAGTGCATTGATGATCTCTGGGTTGAAACTCACTTGGACTCCCCGAACGATAGTGACTAGTGCGCCCTTGAATTCAATGATCAAAACATTAGCATAGAACTCCGTGACCACCTTGTGATTTTCCTTGATAAGTGGAGGAGCAAATCAAATCCATCCACGCTCAACCAATCTCTTGTTGAACGCTGGCATTTTACCTTCAAATTTTTCCAAGTTGATTCCTTTCTCCTTAACAAAGGGCTTGGATAAGAGCTCATCGTACCGACGCTCACATGATACCGATAGAAATCTCTCTTGATCATAATTCTCCTCCATTTACACTTCCGAAACAATATCAACTTCATTGTCACTACCGTTGGAGGCTATCGTTTTTATCAAAGTACCTACAAAACACACCAATATGTTAAAAGTTCTTAGGGACACTTAAAACAATGTATTATGAAGTACTTAGGCCAAATAAATAGCTGAAAGAAACTTCGAGGTGTGCGGAGCTACTGTTTTGGCATTGCCAGGCATTCCTTCTTCGCATTCGCGACCAGGTGGCTGCGTTCACGAAGAGGAATTTTATTTTTCAGATATTTTCTCCTTCACGAACGCGGCCAGGTGATCTCAAACGTGAAGGCCATCGTGGTCACCCAGATTAGTGCCTCTTTGAGGAATTTTCTCAAACACTTGGCAAGCATAATTCATTTACACAATTTTATGCTCATTATGCCCATGCTAATCACCACATTTTGGACTCCTGCACACACCTCACCCACCTCAATTTTTAATTACCCAATGGCGTTCTGATGAAGTTAAATTCCAAAATCACCATTTTTGAACTTTGATAGCACAAATAATGGAAAAAGAGTAGAATTTATGGTAGTATTTAGAATGGATGAGTCTCATACCTGATGGATTGCATTTGTGAAACAATGAATGGAATAACTTGAGGGAATTATTGGATGCCAAAAAAGGAGGAGTACTTTGTTTTGAGAAGCAAAAATATATGAATCCTTCTGATTTTGAACGTTTTAACTTACCTGGAACTACTTGAAAGCATCACATTCCCAAGCGGTTTGGCGTGTTCGCGATAGACTATTATTTCACTGGCCTTCACGTTCGCATCTGGTCCACCGCATTCGCGAAGAAAAAGTGTTGGAATAGATTTTTCATATTTTTCTCTAGCTTACTACTTGCGATGTGCGATGTCGGGTGTGATGGGCACTTTATGAGGTGAAAAATGCACCACATTCGCACATGCCAATATTTTTGATCAGTTCACTATTTGCTTGTGCGATGGCATGTGCGATGGGCACTTTTCTAGGGCAAAAAGCACATTTTTCAGAGGTATTTTTGGTGCTTCTCAACACGTGATTCCTCTTCTCATTCTTTTTAGCACCTAAAGACAAACCAAAGAGAAACAAAAAATGAAGTAAAGTATAAAAAATGATGGGTTGCCTCCCATCAATCACACAATTTAACATCGCGGTGCGACGCAAGTCGCCTTACCATTTAGATCTCCACTAGGAAGACTTTAACCTTCAACCTAAACTTGAATTGAATTTCTGGTGATAATCCCGAGGTGAAGGTTTGAACATGAGAAGGCCATTCTCTTGATTTTTCATTTAGCACTTTTTAGCCTTTAAGTTAGGAAGTACGCTTTGCCTTCTTTCCACGACAAACTCAAAATCAGATAAACCTTCATCCACCCTCCTTCCAAGGTCATCCAAAAGCTTGATTACTCTGACTTTCATTCATTCAATCAAACTTTAGGTCGAACAATGGTTGAAGTGGGATTTGGGCATCTCCACCTTTAAGCTTGCCTCATTCATAACATCTTCACTTTGAGATGCCATGGCATCATTCAACAAAATGAAAATAAACAAAATAAAAACAACTATTCACAAAATTGAACTAGAGTAAGTAAACTCAAATTCTAAACTAACTCAATACGCCAAATTGTTCCCCGACAACGGCGCCATTTTCTGATAACGCTCAAAAGCACTCTCCAATGGAGGTGATTGTGATTGTCAGAGCAAAACACATTTATATTCTCAATGGATGTCAAGATCATACCCACAGAGAATAATGTATTCGCGATTAAGCTAATAAAGAATCCAAGCAACTTATTGGAGTTCAATGAACAAAAAAGGGAAATGATATCTATAAGGGGGGGGGGGGTTAGACAAAAATTAAAGATAAAAGAAAATCAAATAAAAGATAGATTGATCAATGGCTTTCACTTTGCGTTCGTCAAGCAAGGATAACAAGAGAGAATTGGGAATGAGAATTTAATTCAGAAGACTTGCACCCGATCAACACATGGGTAGTTTTGGATAAAGGTGTACTTAACCGTCTTTCGACCAATCAAGCAACTATCCCCATGGGTTCTCTCGAATCACCACGAGTGTGCAATAACCAACAATTTAACTTGAGTAAGTTGGACTATTTCTAACCTCAACTCTTTGATGGCACTTTCCGGCAACCAAACTATCTCTAGACTTGATATAGAGTGGAAACCTGAAATCTCTACTATTGAATCTTCCCAAATTTAGGGAATTCCTTTCTCAAGCAAAAATCCAAATTAGAAAGCTAAGTCAATGTTTACAACCATTGACTATAAATTCAAGCATGGAGGATTCAATAGACCCAAATAATCAAGCAAGAGAAAAATCTAGATATAGATTAAACACCCAAACAAGTATTATCTCTAATACAAACCCAAATCTCAATTCAACAAATACACCAATAAAATAGAAATTAAGAACAAGAGTTGAAGAATGGAAACTAAAGATTTTACAATAAAGAACATCCAGATCTTCACTCCTATGGTGTTGGTTGATGAACTTGTTCTCCAAGCTTTTCCAAAAGTCCAAAGATTAGCCAAAGGGAAATTTTATGTGAGTTTTATGTGAATTGGGGTTTCCAAAAAGGGAAATTTCCATCTCAGCCCCACAGTTAATATTACTTCTTCGCCTACGCATGTGGTCCACCATGTTTGCAAAGAGTCTTCTGTTTGGTTGACCTTCGCGTACGCGGAAAGACTACACTATTCATGTAGCTTCTGCTTAAGTGGCCTCCGTGTACACGGAGGGCCAGTTCTTTATTTCTTCCGAATGGATTCTTTTTGATTTGTTTTTATCAGAATTCTTCCCGAACACTTCTAAAACACAACGACCTGCAAAATAGAATTCATTCATGTAAATTGCACTATTTTTCCACTTTAAACTAGCAAAAGCATAATATTAAAAGCTAAATAAGTAGGTAGAATACCAACTTATCAGGGCCTAAGGTACCTTACTGAAAATAATACTATGGGAGAGTCTATTAACTGACATAAACCACGTGAGATAAATGTGGAGTCCGATATATACGCCCTATCGAGAGGACCCAATATACCTTGCTAGGGTATAAAGGTATGATTGTGGCGTGATCACTAAATCTGATACCCAACAGTGGGGACTTATAAACCAACGTTGGCATGTAGTTTTTGGACCTTAAGGGTACGCTGAACCCTAGTCCAACTTAGTGCTAAACACTACTCCCAAACTGAAGACTAATAGCTCATCTAAACTGAAGTCTTGAATTTTCTGAGACAGGACTAAAATGGTCTGAAATCACTAATATTCTGAAATGATGTAGTGGACTGAAAACTGGCTAAATTCTGCTTTTAAAACTCATACTAATAATCTAGGTTGAAATTTGATAGAATATAATACTTTAGAAAAATCCTACAATTTATGACTAATTTCCTGATTTCTCAAGTCATGCTGAAAACTCATGCAAATCATTAAAACATATTGCAATTCCTATAAAGCGGGATATAAATCATGTGATACTCATAAGAACTAAATTCTAGAATAATTTTCATAATTGGGTAGGAACCCTAGTTCTTAAATTCATGGAAAATTGTAAAAAAAGCTGAGAGTTTTTTTTTGGCATAAGGGTGGACTAAACCCTTATTGAATACCCACATAACTGGTAGAAGGAGATTCTTCAAGGAAATCTATTGTTGAAGCTTGTAGGAGAAGCCCTAGGTCTGGAAATTTTGAGAAGAACGCTCTTTTTTACCTGAGAACTGACTTGAGAGAAAACTGATTCGTTTTGTTTTTTTTTTTCCTAAATAAAATAAGCCTAAGACTATTTATAGTCGAAGCTGAAATAAGATGAACTAGTCTGAATTGTCCCTGAGAAATTAACTTAAAATCTGCTGGAAAACTCGCGTCTCAGGTTCCACAACTCGTGAAAACTTCCACGGCTCGTGGAACCCTGTCATGGTTCCTGAGAAGGAAATCTAAGCTATTGGAATGGGTTCCACGAGTATGGTTCATGACTCATGGAAACTTCAACGGGTCGTGGATCCCACTCATGGATCCTGGGGACCCTTAGGCTGAGCTAGTGGAAAGGGGTTCCATGGATGGGTTCCACGACTCGTGGAAACATCCACGGATCGTGGATCCTGCTCATGGACCTTGGGCACTTGGTCTGAGCTACTGGATTGGTTCCATGAGTGTGGTTCATGACTCATGGAAAATTCCACGGTTCGTGAACCCTGTTTGTGAACTTGACTTCAGAGGGGCTAGCCTCTGATCTGAGTTCCATGAGTGCAGTCCACGACTCGTGGACTATCCCACTGCTCGTGGATCTAACTCGTGGTTTGGTTGATAGTTTAAAAAAATTATTTCTTACTGGTTTTCTGAACTGAGTCTATGCTTGCAATTTCTGGGGTGTTATATGATTCTTCCAGGATCTTGACCATCTTGAAACATTTCCTTGTTCATTGATTGATTTGATAAATCAAAGCTTGTTCATCCTTGGAATGAATCATTGATTGATTTATTAAATCATAGCTTGTCAATCTTTCCATTTTATCTTCTTGATCCGTGATATCTGCCTCCTAAAATCATGGAGGTGATTTCTCGTAAATCATGATTTCATGTCAATCTTCCTTTTCTAAAAGCTTGTAATCTTCTTTGCGATCCTTGATTATTTATTTTTGCCTGCAATAGTTTCTAAAATTAGTTTTTCATTATAAAATAGTTAAATTCAAATTCGGAGGCTAACAATCTCCCCCTTTTTTATAATAATAATTAAGTAGCAAAATCAGGTAGAATATACTTCCCTATTTATTTGTTGAACTCCCCTTTGCTTTATGCCTAGCTGAATTTGTACATGTCTTCTACCCCTTTGACATAATAAAAATGAAATGAGCAGACACAGAAAATGCAAGAAGAATACTATAGCACATAGAATAGAAAGCAAGTAATACCACACATACTAGTTGGAATAAGCATAAAAAAGGATCAAAGAGTGTCAGAGGGGTATAAGGATCCTCAATTACAGACCCAGAAGAGAGTTTGATGGGGACAGACCCCCCATGAATGAGTTTGTAATAAAAATTTTGGAATAGAGTTTAACATTTCACAAGAAAGTACTGCAGAGTGTTGTGCATGTTCCTGCAGAAGGTGTCATATGAGCGTTCCACATTTTTACAGAAGTTGGAGTATGAGGTCTAAATAGAGACAACCAGCTAGTTTTGAGATGAGTCAGCTTTCGTTTTGAGATAGTTGACTTGCTTCATTAGTTTATTGAAAGTGGACACATCTTCCTGTTTTAACCCATCTATTTTAATACAGAGCTTTCCAACATCTAATCTAGTATCATTTCCTAACTCGAGTAGCTTGCCAACATATATTTGCAGAGCTTGCATACCTTCTTCAATACCCTACAGACATGCATGAATAACCTCTGTTTCCTCAAGCAGAAGAGATGCTGAGTTAGCAGAGACCCGAGTAACATTGACGGAATTAGGTTTGATTTTAATGCCATCCTTCCTACATTACATATCATCTACCAGAGTTGTACCCCATACTAGAGAAGATTTATGAGTCATATGTGGCAGAAATATTGACAATTTTATAGTTAGATAGATTGAAAATAGAATCAACCAGGATTTTAGAGATGAGCAAATCATAAGGTAAACTAGCAGTGACATTAGAGGCCTTAGCACTTTTCTGCATATATTCATGAAACAAAACAACCCAATTTATATGATATTTCTTTAGTAAGTAGTAGAGAACAAAGAAATCCCAGTTGGATATAGTACTAAGGGAGCTTTTTCGGGGAACCAGAGTGGTTGCAATTATGTGAGCCAAAATACAGTGCCCAAAGTAAAGGAATAGTGGTCCAATATCGAAGACATCAAATCCTAGTTCAGTAACAGCCTCTCTTGCCTCTTCCAGGGTAACCTTAAAATCTTCAGGCCATGTACCATCCATACAAGGGATTATACCAAAAAAAATTGTACCAAACACCTTCTCAAACAGAAAATCATTCACAATAATGCGATTTCACATCACAAGAGTTTCCAATTCTTGACTATATTTAGAAACACAGATATTAGCATAAAACATATGCATAGGTTCCTCATAATATTCCAAACCACATAGTCTTAGGAGTAGAGACAATCTTTGAGACTTAAAATAGATACTTACATGACACTGAATTTCTTTTGGTTGCTCCAGATTTATAACACGGCCAGGAATCACTTGACAATTTCGGGAGGATTCAAATTTCCTCTTTTGTTCTGTACCTCAAAATTTGTGCATATATTCAGGAGAGAGATGATCGGAAAAATCACCTCTGCGTTTTTTTCTGTCATATTTCTTTCTAGCAGAAGGCCTTTTCTTTGACACAGGAGGTGATAGGGGAACATGAGATTCTCCTTCTGAGGACTTAGAAGTGAGGGTGAGATATCCTTATCGCCGGAGGAAGGTTTGATAAAAAAGGCCATTGATATGGTTTTTGTCATGGGAGGATAAATACGGGTTTGAGAGAAGTGAAGAAGTGGAGAGAGTTTTAGAGGAGTTTATCGAGAAGAGTAGAGAAGGTTAAGGGTTGTGTTCAGAAGGAAAAGAGGTGATATGATAGTTTCACAGAGGACAAAAGGCACTTAGAAGGAAGGAAAATATTTTATAAAGAGAGAGAGAGAAATAAGAGAATTGAGGAAAGAAAATAAAGAAAAAAATCTAAAACATTTATTAGAACACGGTAAAACATTATTTACAAAAAGTAATTCCTAGACATTGTCTAAGAAAACAAAAAATTTCTTCCAAGAGAGATTTGTAAAAATATCAGCCAATTGATTTTCAGAATTAATAAATTCAAGCACAAAATCTCCATTTTTGACATGATTTCTAATAAAATAATGCTTGATGTCTATATATTTAGCCTTAGAATGATGCACAGTTGTCACGACCCGATTTCTCGGTCATGATGGCACCTACAACCCCCGGTAGGTGAACCTATCCCCGTAGCCCAGAACAGTTAGTAATGGGCTACTATCTAGCAAATAAGAGAACAAGACGAATAGAACAGATAAAAGGACTATAAATGTATACATATGCGGAAACTAAACCAAACCCCAAGACCTGGTATCATAGTATAGAGCCAAAACTACATACATGGAGTGCAAATAATCCAAAACAATATATACAGATGTCTCTGAATGGTAATAGAGTACATGAAGCGAAAGATAAACTAAAGCTAAGCTCCGATCGCCAAGAGCTCACCCTCAGCCTGAAGTAGTCCCCAACAGATCTCCAAGCACGAATCACAGCGATCTAACGGCGATGGCCCACGCTAGGATCTGCACCCAAAGATGCAGGGGGTAGGGGTGAGCACCAAATGCGAAGCATAAGGTACCCAGTAGGTATCATAGGCCGACTGGCACATATAAGCATAGAAAGCGTCATATAAGACAGAATAGAAGCAAGTAGTCACAGAATCAACGAAAGGTACACAGGAACTAGCCCAGAGGGAAATCAACAGAACCACAGATGAGGCTAGTAAGCAGAATATACACACCCAAAGGCACAGGTGAAAGTAAGAATCAACGCACCTGGGATCCTTGCAACAACAGTGTATACAAAATAAGTTTACAGAATGGACGGTATACCGGTAACCTCAAATGTAAGAAGAAGAGAGAAAGAGTAATAATAGGCATGCTCAAGACATGAATCAACCCAACTAATCATAACAATCTCAATCCAGAAACTAACAGTCTAGCAGTAACCAATCTCATACTCATCCCTAATAGAGAACAACTCTGTAAGTAAAATAGCAAAAGTCTACCTACAGTCCCCCGGCCGCCCATACAACCGAGGAACACAAACAAGTGAAAACA